>JAJOOS010003926.1:0-24323 GCA_029582725.1 Solanum chiquidenum
ATCAACAAGAAAAGAATTATCAACATAGATTTAGTGTGATACTATCTAATAGGCTAGTGTCGATTGGTGTGAAGTAATAACTAAGCCAAACATCGATTATGATGTCTAATATGAGGTAAAGGTAAGGGTTAGTAAATTATACAAGCCGGACCAAGGTGCGGAGTGAAATTCTCTAGATGCCGGACCAAGGATTTAGAGATACCTAACTTATCACTTTGCATGTGATACACTAGGAAAGGATTGCTATTACTAGGATTACTGCGTTATGAGCTTGTGGGGAACACGTATACCCTAGTTAATTCTCTCAGCTTGATAACAACTAAAATTGACTTCTGATTTCTGATTACTTATTGAATTCTTACAATTGGTTTCACAAAACCCCCTTTTAATTAATTGTTTTTTTATTGGAAGTAATTTGACTAATTGGCTATAATTGTGTGTTAAAGTAAAGTCTAAACCATTTTCCTCGTGGGATCGACCCCAACCTACAAGTTGGGTTCTTTACTTGATAACGATCGCTTATGCTTCTTTAGGGAGGTGTAATTTGAGCGTATCACAGTGCCTAAGGATCATTTCATTTCATACCTTAAGGCGAGAAAGTTATTTTCTAAGGGTTGTGTCTATCACTTAGTCCGAGTTAATGATTCTAGTGTTGAGATACCTCTCATTCAGTCAGTTCCAATAGTAAAAGAGTTTCCAGAAGTCTTTCGAGATGATCTACCCAGAGTCCCTCCTGAGAGAGATATAGACTTCGGCATAGACATTCTTCCATATACTCGTTCTATATCTATTCCTCCATATAGAATGGAACCAGCAGAGTTAAAAAAGCAGTTCAAAGATCTTTTAGATAAGAGCTTTATTCGACCAAGTATCTCACCTTGGGGCGCTCCGGTCTTATTTGTGAGAAAGAAAGATGGTTCCCTTAGGATGTGTATAGATTACCGTCAACTGAACAAGGTTACCATCAAGTACAAGTTTCCTCTTTTGAGAATCGATGATCTCTTCGATCAGCTTCAGGGTGCTACCTGTTTCTCTAAGATAGACCTCAGATCTAGCTACCATCAGTTGAAAGTAAGGGAATGTGATATTCCAAAGACAGCATTCAGGACCCGTTATGGTCATTATGAGTTTCTAGTCATGTCATTCGGTTTAACTAATGCACATGTAGCATTCATGGACCTTATGAATAGAGTATTCAAGCCTTATTTAGATATGTTTGTTATCATGTTCATTGATGACATTCTAATCTATTCGAGGAATGAGGAAGATCATGTTAGCCATCTCATAATAGTTTTTCAGACTTTGAAAGATAAGGAGTTATATGCTAAGTTCTCTAAATGTGAGTTTTGGCTTGAGTCTGTGGCATTCTTGGGCCACATAGTTTCCGGTGATAATGGAATTAGAGTTGACACTCAGAAAATAGAGGCAGTGCATAATTGGCCTAGACCCACATCTCCAATTGATATTAGGAGTTTCTTGTGGTTGGCTGGATATTATCGATGGTTTGTCGAGGGATTCTCGTCTATTTCATCTCCTTTGACCAAGTTGACTCAGAAAATAGTGAAGTTTCAATGGTCTGAAGGTTGTGAGAAAAACTTTCAGAAATTGAAAAAAAGGTTGACTAATGCCCCAGTATTGACCTTACTAGAAGGTACGCAAGGCTGTGTGGTCTATTGTGATGCGTCTAGAGTTGGTTTGGGTTGTGTGTTAATGCAAAATGGCAAAGTTATAGCTTATGCCACAAGATAGTTAAAAGTTCATGAGAAGAATTACCCAACCCATGACTTAGAGTTGACTGTCGTAGTATTTTCATTGAAGATATGGTGTCATTACTTGTATGGTGTTCATGTGGATGTGTTCACCGATCACAAGAGTCTTCAGTATGTGTTTACTCAGAAAGAGCTTAATCTCAGACAAAGCAGGTGGTTAGAATTACTCAAGGATTATGACATGAGTATTATTTATCACCCAGGTAAGGCCAATGTTGTTGTTGATGCTTTAAGCAGGTTGTCCATGGGTAGTACCCCCCATTTTGAGGAAGATAAGAAAGAACTAGCAAAGGATGTCCATACACTTGCACGCCTGGGAGTTCGTCTAATAGATTCCACGGAAGGAAGAGTAGTGGTGATGAATGGGGCTGAATCATCATTAGTGTCAGAAGTAAAAGAAAAGCAAGACCAAGATCCTATTTTTCTTGAACTAAAGGCAAATGTTCATAAGCAAAAAGTAATGGCTTTTGAACAAGGGGGAGATGGTGTATTGAGGTATCAAGGTACGTTGTGTGTACCAAGGGTGGATGAACTCCAAGAAAGGATCATGGAGGAAGCTCATAGCTCCATATATTCCATTCATCCGAGTTCCACAAAGATGTATCGTGATTTAAGAGAAGTTTATTGGTGGAGCATTATGAAGAAGGGCATTGCAGAATTTGTGGCTAAGTGTCTGAATTGCCAACAAGTTAAAGTAAAGCATCAAAGGCCCGGTGGTTTGGCTCAGAATGCAGAACTTCCGGAATGGAAGTGGGAGATGATCAATATGGACTTCATCACAGGTTTACCAAGGTCTCGCAGGCAACATGATTCTATTTGGATGATTGTTGATAGAATGAAAAAATCAGCCCACATTTTGCCGATAAGGACTACCTATTCGGCAGAAGACTATGCTAAATTATATATTCAAGAGGTAATTAGACTCCATGGGGTGGCAGTTTTGATTATTTCAGATAGAGGTGCACAATTTACTGCACAGTTCTAGAAATATTTTCAGAAAGGCTTGGGTTCAAAGGTGAACTTAAGTACTATATTTCATCCTCACACAGATGGGCAAGCAGAGCGTACTATTCAGACTTTAGAAAACATGTTGAGGGCTTGTGTGATTGATTTCAAGGGTAATTGGGATGATCACTTACCTCTCATTGAGTTTGCGTATAACAATAGTTACCACTCTAGCATCCAGTGGCTCCTTATGAAGCTCTTTATGGGAGAAGATGCAGATCTCCTATTGGATGGTTTGAAGTTGGTGAATTTAGGTTCATAGGACCAGACATAGTTCATCAAGCTATGGAAAAGGTGAAAGTTATTCAAGAGAGGATGAAAATAGTGCAGAGTCGTCAGAAATCCTACACTGATGTTAGGAGAAGAGAGTTAGAGTTTGAAGTAGATGATTGGGTATACTTGAAAGTTTCACCCATGAAGGACGTTATGAGGTTTGGTAAGAAGGAGAAGCTTAGTCCCCGGTATATTGGCCCTTACAGAATATCCAAAAGGGTTGGTAATATAGCTATGAGTTGGAGCTACCACAAGAGTTAGCCGTGGTTCATTCGGTATTTAAAATCTCCGTGTTGAAGAAGTGCATGGGTGATCCTTCATTGATTATACCAACTGAAGTTATTGGGATCAAGGATAGCTTGTCTTATGAGGAGATTCCTTTTCAGATTCTAGATCGCCAAGTTCGCAAGTTGAGAACAAAAGAGGTAGCATCAGTCAAAGTCCTTTAGAGGAACCAATTTGTTGAGGAAACTACTTAGGAAGCTGAGGAAGATATGAAGAGTAGGTATCCACATCTCTTCGAATCCGGAGAAATTCCAAACCAAGGTACTAATTCTCTTCTTATTACTCTTTAATTGATATACTTGATGTGTTAGATTTGATTGTTGGGTGTTTGAGCTAATTGTTAGATGTTACACCCTTAGCCTAGTAAGAGTAATCTCATTCGAGGACGAATATTCCCAAAGGGGAGATATTGTAACATCCCACAACTAGAAAGAGCTAGAATTAGAAATAGTCATCTTTTAGGAAAGAATGAAAATTTAGAAAATGGGTGAACTCATGTTAAATATGGTTTTTGGTCAACTTCAAACGACCATAACTCCTAGCTCAGGATGAGTTAGGTGTGCTTCCAGATACCGTAGGAAAGATCGTTGAATTATCTTACCAACGCCGTTGAGTTTGCGCGGTTAGAGTTCGTATAAGTGAGATATGCCCTTTGGAAGTTGGGTTGTTAGGATAAGGAAAGTCCAATCCGGATTTTGGAATGGTGTTTTGGTCTTTTCCATACCTTATTATTTTAATTTCATTTTTTGGTAATTAGTTGGGGTCTAAACTGAACTTGGTCAGTTTATGCTTTACAATATTGAGTTAGGGTTTTTAGAATAGAGAAAAGAAGAGGAGAAAAGAGGAGAAGAAGCAAGAATCGTCAAATTCTTGAAGCTAAGATTGTGAATTTCGTCAAGGAGTGATCCCTACGAGGTATGTGAGACTTTCATAACGTTGGGTTGGGTTTGTTCACCCACATGCCAAACATGTTTATTTCAGTGTGAATTCATCCTAAAAGGGTTGAAAGTTTGATGTTCTTGATATGTATTCTTGAATTTGATGTCGTTCTTGAATTGGGCTGATATTGAGAAGTTTTTAGGATCTTTACATTGAATTATTAAGTCATTTTGAGTTAGGTTCTTAGATACATTTGTTGGGTATCTGAATCTAAAGAGAATTTGGGGAAAAGAACCGAGTTTAGACGAATTGGGGCTGGAAAAGAAAGAAGGAACAAGTCGGGCAAAATTTGGATACCAAGTCCACGTCGCGGACCTGTTCCTTAGATTTGGAAAATCCTTCCTCGCGTCGCAGAGCGGTCACAGACCGTTCTGCCTCAAAAATTATTTTCGCGACCAAAAATTTAAATACATCTCCGCGTCGTGGACCTGCTATCAGACTGTGATTTCTGTATCTTTTCTAATGTTTAGTTATCTAGAAACACTCCTAAACATCATGAGATCTTTCCTATCACAAATCACAATTCTTGAATCCATAATTCAATTCAAGGAAAGTTAAGAGTCAAGTTAAGAGAAGTCAAGAGTCAAGTTAAGAGAAATGCATAAAGTCTTTCACAAATGTTTTAACTTTGTTTTAAGACTTAAGTTTTGAGTTGAGTAAAGAGTAAGAGCAAAGTTCATTTCTTCGAAATGTATACGGGAACTAAGTATTCCCAAGAGTTAAAATTGTTTTCACATTTGAGCAAGAAAGGAAACACCAATTTCCAAGAGAGCTTTTAATCTAAGTTTTGAGTAATTATCTCAAACCAAAGAAAGAAGTTTGTTTTAAAAACATAAGAGCTAATTATATTTTGGGCATAGTATTGAGCACCGATATGGGATGCGAGTTCATAATACCTTAAGTCTCCATAAATCATGTAGCCATCATGGGTAGTAAAAGATCATACTTTTTAGATGATTCTTTAAGTGCTTTTTAGCATAGACTAGTGGATCCACTTAGTTAAGGCATTCTATGTGACGACAAAGTATAGGACAGTTTTGGCAGCGTGGGCAAGACATTGTATCACCACTTAGGCTTATAGTGGTGGTTTTCGGTTAGAGAATCTCCCACAGTGTTATATTACTTTTAAGTAATTCAGTTGTTATTGTATTTCTTTAAATACATTGAATTGTCATTTACTGTTTTAAATGCTTTGTATAAAGTACACCTTTATTGTTGTTTTTACTTTGCATTGAGTTGAGTTATTCATGAGTTGAATAAAGCCAAGGTAAGTGTTTATTTCATATTCCTATCAAGCTTATGTTGTGTTTAGCATCCCACTCGCATACTCGTACATTCAATGTACTGATGCAAGTTGGCCTGCATCTTAGTATGATGCAGACACAGGTAACCAGGATCAGCATCCAGTACCTCGTTGATCCAGTTGAGCACTCATAGTTAGTTGGTGAGCCTCCTTGCTTTCCGGAAGACTCTCTTTTACTTTGGTTTTAGTATTTCAGTTGTTAGGATGATCGGGGGTCTTTTTCCGACATCCCTCTTTATTTTAGAGGCTTCATACACAGTTAGTAGTTTCGTTGTCTTTACATTATTATTTCATATGTTAAGACTTGAGTTGCCATTTTGGCCAAGTTGGATGTTTTCCCTTTAAATATCTAAGTTATTTTATTAAACAGTTGAGTGGAAGTGCATTTGATCATTGTAATAATGCTTAGAGTCTTCTGTTGAGTAAGTAAGCCAGGCTACGGGTTCACTTGGGGCCAGCAATGGTTCTCGAGTGCCAGCCATGTCCGGGGTGTAGACTCGAGGCATGACACATGGCGTATAAGACCCCGAGCCACTTAGCATACTTCATACAAGATAATAGTAATAAAAAAGTTAAAGAGGTAGCATTTCATACAAAAGAGTTTGACAAAAGTGGAAGTTTAAACATAAGTTTCAAAGCCATTTATTACATCTTAGGGAAAGTTATTGTGACGTAACATATACATCACATACAAATTCTAAAAACAGGAATAAAAAAATACATATAAGAGTGACATCGTCCTCGGAGTATGAGGACTCACCAAGTCTTCAAGTCTCTAATACAATCAACTAGCCACGAACGGAGGGAGAAGAGTCGTCAAGCCCTACATTAGTTAAACAGTGTATGCATAAGTATGCATTAGTATATGGAATGTACTATGTATGAGGGAAATGCAATAAAACATGAGATGTGATCATAAATGGGAGATAATCGAAAATATGAAATGCATGACCAAGTTAAGACATAGTAAAATCATTTAAGAAAATTTATTAAATCATGAACATGGTCAATGCATCTTTAAATCATAAAGGAAGCTTCATCAAACATTAGTAATTAACTTAGTTCGTTTTGTGGAAAGCTTACCATTAACTGACATAGACCATGTGAGATATAACATGGAACCCGGTATATCCCTCATACAGAAAGAAGGGGAACTACTTGACAAAGTAGAATCCATACACATCATATCATATGATATATGTGGATCCACTAGCTACGTCATTTAAGATAACTCGTACGGAGGCACATAGCTTAGGACTAAAGGTTGCTACTAGAGACTAACCTAATTGAGCCTCCACCTCAAAGCCACCCGGTGCTAAGTAAAAATCTCATAGAATAGTCATTAATCATATTCATATTCTCATCCATGGAAAATTAAAAGCAAGATACTAATCCAAGCTAGAAACATCATAGAGTAGCTCATTAGACCATGCATGAGAAAACTTTTAACCATCCATGATCTTTTCAAAATAGCTTTATAAGACCCATAGTCATTAAATTCATACTAAAAATGCCCTACTACTAATGAAAATGGTTTTAAAAGTGTGATCTATAATCATAGATGGCATATCCGGATACCATACTAATCAAGACCTAATTTAGGAAATTAGCCAAAAAGCACTGAGGGAAAATCTAGATGTCATTCATGTCATATGGCCAAACTTCATAGAACATATAGATACCTTCATCTATAAGCTTACTTAAGTCATACACATTGATTTCATGAAAATAGGCATGATTTCATAAAAATATATTCATAGATTCAAGCTTTTTCATAAATTCATGTAAGTTAGGGTTCATAATCAAAATTGATAGATCAATGCATGGGTTCACATGTAATTAAGTCAAAATCATCAAAATAAGATCATAATCAAGCAATTGAATACATACAAATAGAACACACAAGGAATTGAATGAAAACCTAATCAATTTTTGAAAAATGGAATTGGAGAATTGAAGAAATTTTGGGGACTCAATGGGTGATTGGGACCTATTGATGAACTCCCTACATACCTTGATTGAAGCCTTAAGCAATGATGAAGAAAGGAGACTTGAACTTGAACAACCCTATTGTCACGCCCCAAACTCGGGGGCGTAACTAGCTCCTAATGCCAAAACTCTGGCCCGAGCCGACCCTGTTGAACCATTTGCTACTAGCGCATGGCAGCCACACACACAATCAAGAAAACAAACAAGTATATCTCGGCTTAAAACTAAGCCCTCGGCCGTCAAGGCCCCTGTCAACTGATCTATAAAAGAAACAGCTACTCCCAAAAGATCATATAAATAAATAGACAACTAGCACAGAAGTCCTGATTGGGTCGTCGATGCCACCATGATATCTATACCAAAACTAAAAACAGGTATATATCAATACAATACATCAAACAACTCACAAGCTTCAGCAAACCAACAACATAGGCCAGTATGGCCATAACGTAGCTATACACCTCACACACTAGTCTGCAAGCCTCTAAGAGTAGTAAAGATTAGCGGGACAGGGTCACAGCCTACCCATAAAGATATATACAACAAAAGGTAACAAACCTCCCAACTCTGGCAGCTGCGAAGGAAAGGGGCTAGCCAACCGGATAAAAGTCAATCCTGCTGTTGAGGAGGTCTACTCAGTCGTCTGTCAGGACCTGCATGCATGAATGCAGCGCCCCCGGGTGTTTTAATTTTGGTCAAAAGATTTCGGGTGGGTTAAAAATAAAAATGGGTTGGTTTTTAAATTTTGGGTCTAATTAATTGGTCAAACGGGTCACTCCGTAGGATTGTGTCACGTGTCTCTATTTGATCTTCCGTTAGAGTGAAGGGTAAATACGTTCTAATTTTTGGACGGCAGGGGCATCAGTGTCCCAAAAGTATGACGGAGGGTATATACATACCATTTACGATAGTTCGGAGGTATATTTGTCCTTTTTCCCTACAAATAATTAAGGAAACATAGTTAAAAGGGAAAAAGGACAAATATACCTCCGAACTTTCAAAAATGGTATGTCAATACCCTCTGTTATACTTTTCGTCCATCAGAGCCCCTACCGTCCAATAATCAGTGCATATTTGCCCCTCCCACTAACGGAACACTCGGCTTGTACACGTGGCACAATCCTACGCCATAACCCGAATTGACCAATTATTTAACCAAAATTTCAAAAACCCGTTCATGACCCATTCAACCCACCCGATTTACCCACAAATAAACTATGGACCAATTCAGCAAATGTACCGGCCACTGCCGTCGGTGACACCAAAAAACCCATGGAATTTCTATATCGTTCTTGTCCAAAGAGCCGTCCAGAACCAATTCAGATGGATGTTAAACTATTAAAATAATCAAAGCAAAACTAAGAGAGAGTAAAAGCAGTCATCTGTGAAAGCAAAAAATAAATTCAATACACTGATATTTTGAAGAAATCATAAAGTAACGGTGACAAGTTGTGTCACCATTAATGTCTCGCAAACTCAGCTTCTAACAAGAAGTTCTTGGTTTCCCATAAATCCAAAAAAAAGAGAGTAAAACCCACCAAAAAAACTCCAAAAATAAAATATGGGTTTCACTTGAAAACAGAAATAAACAAACAAAAAAAAATCAAATACCCAAATTCCTTTGAACAGTGAAAAAAGGTACTTACAGAAACAGGCATAATGTGTTTCATAATAAGCTGAGAAGTTTCAGAAGATGCAAGAAAAAGGGTTACCGAAAACAATAGCGGATTCATGTAACTCAATGGCAATATCCTCCGGTACCAATACCACTCCCAATATAAGAAGGGGCAACAGAAAAAAGTGATTTAGGCAAAACTTGAGGAGGAGCTAAAGCTTTAGAAACTTCAAAAATAGAGAGACTTCAACAACGAGATAGAAATTTCATGGGTTCTTTTGATGTCTCCGGCGGGGATGGCCGGTACATTGGTTGAATTGGTCCATAGTTTATTTGTCAATTCGGGTGGGTTGAATGGGTCAGGGTTTTGAAATTTGGGTTAAATAATTAGTCAATTTGGGTTGTGGCTTAGGATTGCGCCACGTGTACAAGCTGAGTGTTCCGTTAGTGAGAGGGGTAAATGTGCGCTGATTATTGAACGGCAGGGACTTTGATGGACGAAAAGTATGACGGAGGGTATTGACATACCATATTCAAAAGTTCGGGGGTATATTTGACCTTTTTCCCTAGTTAAAATTGTCACCTTAGTCAATTTTAAAACTTGTTTAACCCTTTTGACTCTGTTGTTGTACTATTTCAGGGTTTTATGCTATCGATCTTCTTCCTGCACGATCGAAATGCTTGTCCGATTTGATTTCCGTTCTCTCTTCTTCCCTAAACTCCCCGTCCGTTTACTCCGCTTCTTCTGCTCTTCACAAATCCAGCCAACGCCGCCGGAACTTCCGCAATTTGAACCCTCAAACGACGCCGACTTAATTTCTCAGTTACTCCTCCAACACCACAATCCATTTCACGCCATGGAATCTTCTCTTCAGCTCCATGGTATTTCCTTCACCCCTTTCCTTGTCCATCAGACTCTCATCCGACTCAAAAACTCTTCTAAAGTTGCCCTCTCCTTCTTTCACTATTCCCAATCCCAACCCAATTCCGACACCGACACCTCCACTGCTTTCAATCTCCTCATCGACATTCTATGCAAAGTCCGGCAGTTCGATGTTGCATGGCAACTTATTATTCAAATGGACCAGAAATCTGTAAAAACTGATTTCACTACTTTCTATGTGTTGATCCGTAGACTTATCTCTGCTGGCTTTACCCGCCAAGCTATTCGAACTTTCAGTGAAATGCACGTATTTCTTGATCAATACGGTGAAGATGAAGTATGTAAATTGTATTTTAGTTATCTTCTTGATACTCTTTGTAAATATGGATATGTTAAGGTGGCTACTGAAGTTTTTAATAAAGAGAAATGGAGATTGGAGCTCAACTGTAAGGTTTATACTATTCTGATTTATGGTTGGTGTAAAGTGAAGAATATAGAGATGGCTAGGAGGTTTCTTGGGGAGATGTTGGATAAGGGTATTGATCCGAATGTGGTAAGTTACAATGTGTTATTGAATGGAATTTGTAGGAGAGCGAGTTTGCATCCGGATGGTAGGTTTGACAAGGTAATTAGGGAGGCAGAGAAGGTGTTTGAAGAAATGACTGAAAGAGGTGTGGAACCAGATGTGACCAGCTATTCCATACTCCTCCATGTTTATAGCCGGGCTCATAAGCCTGAGTTATCACTTGAGAAATTAAGGATTATGAGACGCAAAGGGATATGCCCAAATATTGTGACATATACCTCAGTTATCAAGTGCCTCTGCACTTGTGGTAGGATTGAAGATGCGGAGCTGTTACTCGAGCAAATGGTTTCTAATGGGGTGACTCCCACATCCACAACTTACAATTGTTTCTTTAAAGAGTTCAAAGGGAGGAAGGATGTTGATGGTGCGTTGAGGTTGTACGGGAAAATGAAGCAGGGCTCCCTCTGCTCACCTAGCGTGAATACATTCAACATCTTGTTGGGGATGTTATTAAAACTAGGTCGAATAGGGCTGGCAAGAGATATTTGGGACAATATGAAGGATTCTGGAGCAGGACCTGATTTGGATTCATATACACTGTTGATCCATGGATTTTGTGAGAAACAAAAATGGAAAACAGCCTGTGAATTCTTTATGGAAATGATAGAAAAGGGGTTTCTGCCACAGAAAGTCACCTTCGAGACACTTTATAGAGGCTTAATACAATCCAATATGCTGAGGACTTGGAGAAGGTTAAAAAAGAGGCTTGATGAGGAATCAATAACTTTTGGTTCAGAATTTGAAAATTATCACCTCAAGCCTTATAGAAGGTAATCTGATGAAATTCTGAAAGGGGTACAAGGTTGAACAATCTGATGTCAAGCTAAAGAGCTAACTGATATTTCCTGATTAATGGAGAGCTATTTATAATTGATGATGTAACAGACATCAAGGAGAGAAGTAAGATTCTTAGGCTTTAGTTCAGGCTGTAAGGGGTGACGCCAGGCACATTAAATGAGACACTCTTCATCTCGAAGGTCCCCTATGTACCAACAACCACATGCACTTCCTCCTTACCACCAATCTCAAGGAGGAACATTCTCCCAACCAAGTAGTGCAGTGATGGACAAAAATACCCAAACGGATGCTCAAATGGCTTCTCTCACGACTTCCATCGGCAATCTTGAAGTGCAAACGAGCCAAATTTCTCAAGCCCTCAACTCTAGACCGAGAGGTTCTCTACCAAGTAATACGGTGGCTATAATCCTAAAGGTACTGAGGAGAGAAAATGGAAAACCTTGGGGTAATGTCAACAAAATATAAAGAAAATCCACTACTCATCTTCAGTTGTGGAGAGGATGAGTAAGAAGGCAATGAAATGTTACTGAATGTTAAGTGTATTGTTTTTTTTAAATCCTTTTTGTAGTGGATAGAGTGTTGGGTGTTTTTCCTCCTTATCTTTGGTTGCCTTCGTTTTTAAATGTATACATCCAATTCATCGTTTTCTCCTTACCATGTGCTGGTCAATTTTTTCTTCTTACTGTTCCTACTGCTGAATGTTCTAGTCTGCAGTTCGGGACCTTAGAGCTCAACTCAAGCTGCCATCTATGCTGGTAGTAGTAATACTTTTTTCTTATTTGGTGATTTTGCCCACTTTTCTCCTTTAAAAAGGAGTCCTATGTTTGTAATCTCTGTGTTGTATGTAGCTTGTTTTGTATCACAGTGTGTTGCTTGGTATGGGAGTAGCATTTTAGGAGTTCGGCTAGACTTCGATTATGATGTCATTGGCTGCTGCTGCTCCATGAGTTATGGAGAAGTTAAGCATTAATGCTGAATGTTTCAGAAATCTGAAAGAATGTTCATGTAGTTTGATGTGTATTGTGGAACTGTCAACCATCAGAAGTCAGTTCTGTTCTTCTCCCACCTGGCTACCCTCCATAAAAATAGAGAACTAACATATAGGAATGGTTTTATCTGTGTTTCTATTTGTTGATACTCTAGATGCAAGTTCCGCTTTTCGCCTCCAGACTAATGGAGGAGATAGAAACTGGAGGGTAATAGCAGCATTTATCTTACATCAAACCAGCCAATTAGATAGAATACTCTTAGGAACTGCCAATGATGAGCTGGACCTCTTATCTGCTTGAACCATTCTGCCTAACCCTAATGTAGATCGTACTAGCTTATTTTGGATTTTAAATTTTTACGAAAAGATGTGGTCCTCAGTGGCCATTTGTTCCTTTGCGTCTGTACAACTTATTAAGGGACATATTTCTTTTTATTGTAATCAATTTGTGAAGCTGCACTATTTTTCCAACAACACCCTCATAATCACACAATTATCAAAAAACAGAGGATCTGTTAATATTGTTATTGCATTCAATGGGTGGTGATTTCCTTGTATTTCAACTCTCCTTTGACAGGTATGCTCACACTCATGATTAGCATCTTATTTCCACTCTCCTATTTTCTATTCCCCTATCCTAGTTTTTAAAAGTTTTAGTCATTCCTAGTTGAATTTACCAAAAGCATATCATGCACTCATGCCGTATGCCTCCTTTGCTAATTTCTCTAAGATTTAAACTTGAATTTGCTTGATGATGGCCTAATAGATCTTCATGTTATGAGAGAACAGATGATACTAAGACCAAAGTTTCAGGGAATGCATAATTGGTTCCTTTAACTTTCCAGAATTCTAGAAGTTACAACTTACAAAAATTGCCTAGCTTGTCTTTTCCAGGTTTGTTAAATTATGATGGTTGCTTTAAAGGTGATAAATGTGAGATGTTACAGAAATTCTGTTTCTTTCTTCACTTGCAGATGCATGAATTAACAATGAAACTGGCTTTGCAGAAGTCTTACAATACTGAACTCAAAAGTCAATTTGAAGGTTAATGTTCTCTCCAATTGCTTTATTAAATACACCACTGTTTTCCTTTAAATTGGGCTGGGAAGTTTTTTGTTTGCTGCTCGTTTTATTGTGATTGTCCGTCATGCGATTGTTGTATAGGAAAATATTCTCCACAAAGAAAATTATTTTCTGGATCATTAATTAATGTTTTCCAATGGAAAATGTATTGCCTCAAAAGATCATTTTCATGATGATTTTCTATTGTTTGGTTGGATAGAAAAATAGCAGATATATTGTATGAGCCTATGAGGTATAGGGTAAGTATAGTTACAATAGTGGTATAATGTGTTCATAATATTGGTAATTTGGTAAAAATCATAATGAACCTGTTACATCATAGATTAGTATAAAAAAGTTATTTACACTATAAGTATGTATAACTTAAATAGATTCAAAGGAATGGCTTCCACTTCATTATACTAAATGCGTCTAAGAATCTTGTTTGATAGTGCATTTAAATTGTGGGGGAAGGGAGAAGAACTAATATATTAAACAATATATAGAAACTTCAATTAAAACACAATCCTCTCAAAATACAAAAATTAAGCTCCCCTTAACAAGATCCTCCGAAAAAATCAAAGTGAATATATAATCCAAGTACAGGCAAGGAAATGGGCCATCATCATCATCCTCCTAAGCTAAATAAAGAGATAGCAATTCATACATATAGAAGCAAACTAAAACAAATGATGCAGGATGAAAGAGAGTTCTACATTAGAAAGCTGAGTAGACCCCATCCTAGGACCAAGCTTTTCACAACCATTGTTGACAACTTCAGGCCCTCTACTCCGCTCTGCAAATTAAACATGCTTCCAAATATCAACTAATGACTATAAAAATAATTGCTTTTAAGAAGGGTTACTAATTAAATAGGATTAGCGGCTTGTTAAAGTAAAGGAACTTAGGAAACAAAGAAAATCATATAATTACTGTTTTTTTTGTCTTTGTTTTTGCGGATGTTTGGTCCATTGCATTTTAAATGAAAAATTAAGAGTATAATATAAAAAATTTACAATGTTACCCTTAGTTTTGAAGTAAATGAAAATAGAAAGATTATAAACTTAATTGTTATTTGGTCTTCTTGAGGTATTTAATCCCTGTAAAGTGAATCCACTTATGAGTTATCTCATGTTGAATTAGTATATAAAATAGTAGTATCGGAATTGTGATATAAATCTTAAATAACAAAATGTTAACCAAATGAAATATAAAACATGTCTAATATGATACCCAAAATTTATTTTCTGTAATTGATAACCAAGTAAAATCCAATAACCAAGATCTTCGTTAAACACATCAGATCTATAATATATCAATGTGAATTTAATCAACCAATTATAACTGCAGTCAGTGACACAATAAATCGTGGCATATACAAAACGATCCAAATCAATTCAAGGTAGCGCACTGGATGTTGGCGTATGTGGGCTGTTTATTCTATTAGTAGTTACACACAAAATATATTATTTCTGCCGCTAGAACACTAATCTGACAATAAAACGTGGACAAAGCTCACTCAGCATCGATCATGCTGATCCCCAAAGCTCGTTAAACTGAAAACTAAACTATCTATACACAAACTAATTAGTTTTAAAAAATCATTTACTAACTTATTACACTGATGAAGTGTATTATAATTAGTTGTATTAGATTATACCTACATCTTTATCTAGGTATAACGTATGAATTTTTTGTTACAGATAATTACTCACTATACTAAATTATCTAATTTAGAAACATATTTAATTAGATCTAGATCATATCTTAAACTAAATGTATCTAAAGCATGCAATAAGTTCGTAAATCTAACGTATGGGATCCTAACTAACTACTGATTTATATCTTTAATTTTAACTTTAAATGATTTAAGAAAGAAAATAAATGTGCATGTACCTGATCAGTAGCTGAAGGAGCAGGAGATAAAGCTCCAAGACTCGGGGCTAGGGCTGGAGCTCCAGCGGGAGGACTAAATACTAAAGGAGATGGTGCCGGAGAAGTCAATTTCTTCGCAGGAGCTGGAGCAGGAGTTGATGCAAGTGGCGCAGGAGAAGGTGCTGCCGGAGGAGGTGGAGAGTTCACTGGTGGAGGAGGAGAAGCAGTAGGAGTAGGAGGTGCTGGTGGTGGAGAAGTTACAACAGGAGGTGGGGATGAAACTGTGGGGGGTGGTGAAGCAGTTGGTGGTGGCTGAGCCGGTGGCGTTTGGGTGTTAACTGGAGGAGGAGAACCAGTGGGTGTAGGTGGAGCTTGGGTAGTGGGTGTAGGTGGTGCTTGGGTAGTGGGTGTTGGAGGAGCCTGGTTAATGGGTGTTGGTGGAGCCTGTGTAGGTGGTGCTTGGTTAGTAGGTGTTGGGGGTGCTTGGTTAGTAGGGGGTGCCTGTGTTGGTGGTGCTTGAGTAGGTGGTGCTTGGTTAGTAGGGGGTGCCTGTGTTGGTGGTGCTTGGTTAGTAGGAGGTGCTGGAGGTGCTTGACCTCCAACTCCAGCAACGATAATGCAGATGATAAATCCCAACAAAACAGCATTATTCCTACCCATCATTTTGACAATGGAGAGGAGGAGGAAATTAAAGGAATGTGAAAGAAGATATGTGGTAGCTGCTTGGGAAAAGAGAGGTTTGGGAAGGGAATATATAAGGGATTTTCTAAAAGAAGTATAGTATATATTTTAAGGTTGGAAAAGAAAGAGTAGAAAGGTGGCAAATCCAATTCTAGGATTAATTTGTAGTAACAGTGTGAGTTGTGACTACCAAATACTTATGGTATGTTATTATCTTACGTTGGTTTGGTACTAAAAGATATCAACTAGCTAGGTTAGGCCTTGTATTGCACTTTACTTTACCAATGCCTCTTGCTGGGGCTGTCTTTTTTTCTCTACGTTGTTGGCATATTAATGTAGCTCGAGGAGAATTCATGATTTAAGCTATATGAATCTAGTTTTAAAGCTTTAACTTTGAACCTTTTGTATTTTTTTAAAATCGTGTATTTTTATACCTACCATTTATTTGTAATGTATTTCTACATGTGCGGCGAAAACACTTATTCATATGATCTGTGCCAAAACGCCGCATACGGCTCTGTTTGTATCCAAGTATGATTTGCATGTATCTGATTCTCTCCTCTTTTGCTCTTTTCTCCCTATGTATTTGTATTTTAGAATGTATATTTGAGTTTTATCTATCTGTAATTCCAAAATCAATTTCATTCAGTATATTCAATTATAACATCATCTCGTGTATTTGATATCAATTTCATTAGTGTATCTGATATCAAATATTTAGTGTATCCATGAATAAATACAGGTACCTAATATTAAAAGTACATGAATTTAGTATGAATATATTCACCGATACATATAGCAATTGTACGAAAGTGTCATCCCCACCTAGCAGAAAGAGGAGAGAAAGGAGAGGGAAAAGAGAAAAAAGTTATGTAATTATTTTAAAATAAATATGATAAAAAAATATTTGTCTAATTAAACTGTTTTTCCTTTTGCTTATTTGAAATATCTTCATGCAGATAGAAAACATGAATGCTGAACAAGAAATGGGTGGCCCAATGGTTGGTATTGATTCGAAAGAAAGGAATATCATTCAACGTAATTCTCAAGCCATTTTGCTTCCAGAGTAATTCCCTTTACTCTCTCTCTCTTTATGCACTACTTTTATTTTGATCAATATTTTAAAATATATTTTACTATAAAAAGATAAATATAATTTTATAATATTGAGCTGATCTAAATTAATTTCCACTCCACAGAGAAACAAAAAAAAAATTAAAAAATCTTTATGATGATAATAATCCTGAGCAACAGACAAGTTTATTAAGTAAGAGATTGTCACATTACCTTTTTAAAAGCTTAAATCATGAGGTTTGCATTATGATTATACCTAAATAGTTCTATTTGTTATCATAATTAAGTTCATTATTTATTATTCTAGCTCTCATTGCTAATCATTCTAAATTAAGCACTACATTCTACCACCTTTCTTCCCGTTTAGCGTTGTTTGTACTCAACAGGGTAAAAATATAACCCCCTCGATCTTATACGTGAAACTTTTTACTTGCGTGAAACTTTTTACTTTTTGAAATTTAAATTGTATTTCTTAATTATTTTGACATAAGAAAAATGATAACTTACTATAGTTTGTATGGTTTTTGAATATTCAAATTTTAATTTGAAAATATTAAGTTAATCTATTTAATTTTGTTTCAAAGTGTATAGTTAAAATGACTCTTCAAAAATGAAAATACGTCATATAAATTAGGATAAAGAAAGTAGCATATTCGTTTAGTTACAAAAATAGATTTGTTTTCTCGAAGAACTATTATTATTATTATAACAGCCTTTTAGAGAAACACATTTAGAAACAAATAATTTGTGTTTGCTTAATTCATTTGTAAGGAGTTTTAAAGCTTTTGAGTATCAAATACAAAAATAAAAAAGAATAAGTATCAATGCTCGTTTAATATTAAGATTATTTTTTAAAGAGAAATTATAAATATCTACTATGAAATGTTTTATTTAAGTATTTACTTTTATTTAATTAAAATTTCCATCAATGTAATGTATAGATAAATCAAAAGAGATATTAAATGCTTCTGCTTTTGCTTAAAAAGATATTGAGCAAACAGTACCTTAATTTTAAAAAGTTTTTTTTTTCAGAAAGAATGCTTTCGGCCTCCAAATTGTTTGGCCAAACAGGCTCTCAGTCTAATGTGACACTTCCAAATTTTCAAATCCTTGTATACTTATCGTTTGGTGTGAGAGATAGAAATAAATAGTAATGAGATAAAAAATTTGTATCTTGTTTGGTTGTCATGTTTGGGACAATTTATCCCACCATTTATATCATAGTGATGGGATAAGTTATCCCGTATATATGGTGGGATAACTTGTTCCCAACCAAACGACAAAACACCATTTGAACATGTGATATGAAATCAGATTGAAATGAAATTAAAGTTTTATTTGAGCATGTAATTTGAATTTTTTAAGTTATATTTTTTTACTCATAAACATGAAAACCTCACAAGTTATGAAAATGAACAATCTATAGTTCATAAACAAGATATTAGAATATCCTAAAGCACCATATCGATAAATCGCACATCTCCATGTTCTTTTTATAAATAAATATTAACAATAGTAATAACTAGTTATTCTTTAAGATAATCCTTTCGCATGGTGCAAACAATCTCCTCATGCTGGACATGAGTCTATTTTTGTAAAATAAAAAAGGGAAAATGCATAAATTCCACTTGAATTTGTCTTGAAAAGTCAGTTATACGCTTAAACTATCATAGTGACCTATTACACACCTATACTACTCAAAAGTGAATTTTCTTACCCACTAAAATTGACGTGGCAAAAAAATAAAACAAAAATAAAAAATGGGCACCTCAGTTTGAGATTAAAGTGGGAAAAAAAATTAGAATATTTTTTTCCACCCCCACGCCACACACCTCTTCTTCTTCACACCTCATCCATTGTCTTCTTCTTCTTCATTCTTTATTTTCATCACACTTCTTTATTTTTTATCACAATCTTAAAGCACAATTTTTTTGATTCGCAATTAGGTTAATTCTCATAGACTTGTTAGTTTATAATTGTATTTTATCTAGAAAAATTTTGGTTAATTATTTCTATCTTTTTCATTTTTTCTACTCTGTTAAAGAAATTTTGGTTGTTGATCAATTTTTGGGTTTAGTGGTGATAACTGCTTTATGGGTTAGGTGGTGATGGGTGGTGGGTGACAAAAATTAAAAGAGGTAATTGAAGATGGTGAGGAAGAAAAAATCGATATTAATAATGGTGGTGGTGATATTTAGTGTTAGGTGACAAAGAAGAAGAATTAAAGGTGATATAGTGGTGGTGAAGAACAAAATCAATAGTGAAAGTGGCCGGATATGATTTTTCCGATGTAATGAGAATTGAAATGGGTGGGATTTAGTGATGAAGAAGATACAATTATTAGAGAATTAAAATAATTAATTATTGTAAAATATAGTTAACAAAAGAAAAGTTAATTAATAAAGGAATAAAAAATAAAAAATTATAAGTTATGACATGACGTTGATGTAGCGCAAATGTGGTAGCGAGTGCAATACACCACATAATGTGAGAGTGGTGTTACACCTCTCAGAGTGGTAATAAATTCACTTTTGAGTAACAAAGATGTGTAATAGGTCACTGTGATAGTTAAGGCGTGTAACTAACTTTTTCAGGACAAGTTCAAGGGGAAATCTATGTTTTTCCCAATAAAAAAATGATGTCTCTTTTCTTATGAAATACTCCCTCCATTTCAAATTAATTGAATTGTTGAGGTATTTCATACTCTTTAAGAAAAAAAGATTAAGACATAAATTAGGCATAACTTTCTATTTTTACCCTTATTATTATTGTCAAATTTATAATTAAAATAACTAAATATTAATTAATCACTAATTCCAATACTAACTAATGAACGGTAAAATTGGAAGAACACTCTAAAAGTGGTCTTGAAAACTGAACAATTAAGTTAATTTGGAAAATGAAAAATGTCTCAACAATTCAATTAATTTGAAATGGCGAGAGTATAAACTTATGATTCAAGTTTTATATTTGTTCATAATTTGAAATCCCAAATCATGTTCTTTAGTTAAAACTTGGCATAATTTTAAATTATGATCTCAAATCACATATCCAAATATTGATTTAAAATCTTGACTTTATATTGCATATTTAAACACTAATTTAAAATTATGATTTTATATCACATATCCATTTTCAAACTTGCTATCATAAAGAAGTGGTGAATGTTGTGATAATCCATCCCAATTTTTTTCATGAATCATGAATAAATGAATATTACTTTTTTGTTTTAATTTATCTGTCTTATAAGATTATTTTTAAAAAAGAAAAGAAATAGATCTTTCTAATTTAGCAATTGTTAAATTTTAACATTTAACATAAAATATTTAGAATTAAAAAATATTTTAATATATACTGCACATAAGTCTAGTTTAAAACTACAACACTTAATTATTATTGTTATTATTATTATAATATAATAATTATTATTATTATTATTTACTTTTTTAAACCTTCTTATTCAATCAAACTAAGACATATAATTTAAAATGAAGTATCATATTTTATGTCAATTTTTTTTTTTTGAGAGCTCAAACAAATTAAGCTCGAAGATGAGAAAAATAGCATCCTAATGGCAAATTTAAATTTAGCTGACCTTAATATAAAAGTCAACATTATAGGTATATGTGTCATCATTATTAATTAGTTGAAACGTTGAATAGACAAGTTATCTGTAAATCCTTTTCATTTCGATGGTTTAATTATTAATTATGGCAAATCACCATGCAAGATTTAACCACCAATCCATAATTATACAGCTAGCAATGGCCTGGATATTCTTTATTAGGCCCTAACAGCTTAGAGTAAAAGGAAAAAGGTCCATATACTTAACTACACGTGTAAAGGATAATTGGGGTAATCAAAATAAATTATTTATATATTAATTTTATATCATTTATACAATGTTTTGTAGATTAACGGAAAATAAGTTGTTCATGTATAAAATTAGTAAAAAATAAATAGAAATCACTTAGTGTAAGGAGCAAATTACATCTTATCCTTACTCTTTTCAAATTTACAAAAATCCCTTCAAATTTGTGTCATCCAAATATATTTCATTCATCCGGATACATAACCGTTGATGGATTAGACAACTTGTCTGTTGAGATTAAAAAGGAAATTAAACATAAAATTAAATGTCAGTTCTCCAAATCACGTAAATCAAATTGATGTCAATCTCTCCCAAATCGTAACAGCTTCAAGTAATTCAAGTTTCAAAATTTCTTCTCTCAAATCTCTCCCAAATCGTAACAGATTCAAAAAAATCGAACACAGTAGCTGATACATGATGAATAAATCCATTTTGTTGAGATATTCAAGCATTTGGAAAAGCGAGGTGAGTTATGAACGATACAAAAGCAATGGAATAGTTGTTGGACGGACAATTTTTTTTGTGAATTTCAAATCCGCCATTGCAACTAAATTCGAGATCGATGAGATGAGAAAAAACTTGGAAATCTGATATATAGTAGAAGAAAATCACGGGAAAATGTTATTGGCAATGGAATTCAATTCTTGGCAAATTGTTACAGGCTAGCATAATTCAAAATTCAAAATTGTTCTTCTCATTCTTCCAAAAAAAATCTCAAATTTTGAATCAAAATTTTCGACAAATTGTACTGATACAACATGAACCTATTGATCTTGCTGAGACAATTTGGAATCTAGGAAAGTAAGGTGAGGTATGAACGATACAAAAGTGATGGGATTGTTGTTGGTCAAAATATTGATTTTGTGAATCTCAAATCAGCAATTACAACTGAATTAGAGATCGATGAGTTGAGAAATTTTTTGGAGATCCGATACATCGTTGAGGTAAAGAAACAAGATCCTGAATTTTCAATGCATCCGATATGCATTGATACAACAAACAAAAAGGCTGAAGAGATACATAGATTTGATGGATCATCCATATCTTTTATAATGTTGTGTAATCATTTTTTGAATTGTGTTTTCAAGATGGATAGTTTTATCAATACATTACTATTTATATATCTTGTTTAAATTGTTGAGTATTGTATTTATATATTCAATAAGTAATTATTGCCCATAAAAGGTTAGATTTGAGATTGATGCATTACTATGTGGTAGTTACTATGTATCAATATATTTAGTATAAATTCGACTTTATATATCATGCCTAAAAAGTTAGTGCATAATACATTTCTTATTTTATTTGAAAAATACTGTATTTTTATAAAAAGATACATTGTACATGTAATTGTTCCCAATAACATTTTTGTGTATGTGATACATAACACTGTCATGAGTTGATATGTATATGATACATGTAATATGTTATAAAGTTTGAAAACTGTTGAATTTGATATATATTATGTATCATGTACATATCAATTAATTTGACATACAATATTTTAGCTATAAAACATTATGATTTATGTATCAAGTGTATTTATTGAGTAATGTGTATAGATATATAACCTTCTAACTTGAATAAGTCTGAACAAAAATTCAAGACTGCAGATACATAACAACAACTGATACATGGAAAATCATACAATTTGTAATAATTATGTATCATATAAATAATTAAAGACACGAGTTACACAGATTTAAATATTAAAATAGACTAGAACCCATATGTATCAGGAAAAAATTAAAAGCAAAATATATAAAAAAAAATCAATCAGTTGCTATATCAATGTCGTGTCATATGCATAACCATTAATATGATACATACTGATATTCTTATATATTTTATAAACGATACATTATATATGTAAGTGTTCCCAATAGCATGTTTGTGTGTGATACATAACACATTGATGAGTTGATATGTATATGATACATGTACTATGTAATAAAATTTGAAAACTATTGAATTTGATATATATTATGTATCATGTACATATCAATTAATTTGATACACAATATTTTACCTATAAAACATCATGAATTATGTATCAAGTGTATTTATTGAGTAATGTGTACATATATATAACCTTCTAATTTGAATAATTTTGAACAAAAATTAAAAATTGCAGATACATAACAATAACAGATACATGGTAGATTATACAATTTGTAATAATTATGTATCAGATAAATAATTGAAGGCATGAGACACACATATTTAAATATTAAAATAAACCAGAACCCATATGTATCAGCAAAAATTAACAACAACAAAAAAATAATCAACCAGTTGCTTTATCAATGTCGTGTCATATACATTACTATTAATCTGATACAAACTGATATTCTTATAAAAACATTAGTATCGATGTATCCACAATAATATTTGATAATGTCGATACATAAACTTCTAGTTGAATAAGTTTGGGTGTATGTATCTGATAGTAAACGCTAACGAAATTTGTAATAGTTATATACCAAATACATAACTATGAACATGATACATATTAATTTGTGTTTCAATAAATTAAGGTTATATATCAAAACTAATATTTAAACACGATACATTATGCATGATGAAATTGTAATGCATCATAAAGTTGAAACTAAGGCATTATACATTAATTTAAGAAACAAAAACAACTAGATACATTAAAAATTTGAACCCATAGGTATTAGAAAAAGATGAACAAGAAAAGATTGAAAAAAAATGATGAAGAAATCCTTCTACACTTTCTCTTTTGCTCTGTATCAACTCCCACAACTTTTTTTCACTTTCAACAATGGCGTCACACATAGATTTGGCCCTAAAGCCCTTACCGAAGCTACCAACAACTCAACCTTTTTCTCCTTTTTTGATGTTTTTTCACAATCGATTTTGAAGTCGAAGATGCATCCTTCTTCGACTAAATTGGGTAATCAATATTATGTGAGGTTAACTGGATAATTCCAATAATAAAAGAAGGAGCATCATCCATATGCATCAGGACTTTGAAGATGAAGAATAAAAAAAAAAAAAAAAAACGATGAACTATAAGTTGGAGAAATAGAAAAACTACCTATTGAGGAAGTTGAAATCGATTGACTGGAGAGAGAAAAAATTTGAAATTCAGAATTGTAAGGAATGAAGTAACTACTGAGATTGAGAGAGTGAAAATAGAAAGAGATTGAAGGAGTGAAAATAGGAAGAGAGAAATGTGCATTTGGGAGTTGAGAAGTAATGTATTCAGATGAGTGGGGCATTGGAGGAAAAAAGAATTTTTTATAATATTTTGAAATGGTAGGGAATAATATAAAATATGGTAAATAAAGATGTGTAGAT
>JAJOOS010003927.1:0-50144 GCA_029582725.1 Solanum chiquidenum
ACATGTCCAAAATGGGAAATAAAATAAAGGAAACTACATTATGAGAAAAAGCCATCCTCGAACCATGAGGACTCACCAACAAGCTAGGAGATATATAAGTCCAAGCTTTAGCCACTAGAATTATCACCTCTAGAACCGGACCCTACACTTGTGGAAAAACTTTAGGAAAAGTAGGCATTAGTACAAAAAAGTACTAAGTATGATAGCCATTCGTAAAAACATTGAAAACATGTTAAAATGGACATTTTATTTGAAAGAATGCAATTTACCAAGTTTAACCATCACCATGAGGATAGTGGAAAAACATAAGTCATAAACACAGTCAATACCTTGATCATCATGACATAAGAGAAACACTTCATAAATACCCTCAAAGCATACTTGTGCAATGCATGAATAAGACCCCATAAATCTCATCCATGCTAAGTAAACCTCTTTAGGCCATCATTCATATTCATCATCTTCAATGCAAGCTAACATAATCTTTTAAAACAGTTGAACTCATATATCAAACTTCATGTATTAACCTTAATTCATTAGTCAAGCCCTTGATGTCAATGAACACTATGATATGCTTCCATAAGCATGTATTAGTTCATTATTTCATATGAACACTATGAGATACTTTTTTAAGCATGTCTTAGTTCATTACTCATCTTTTTATCCTTGAACACTATGATATGCTTCTTTAATGCATATTTTAGTTCATCATTACTTTGAAAACTTTGAGATACTTCTTCAAGCATGTCTTAGTTCATCATTAGTCTTATTGTGCAATATAGGCTAATCATTAACACTTCACTCTCAAAGAATCATTAAAGCATTTACAAGAACTTCATAAAACATGCATAACATCATAATTTGTCCTTTCAACGATCAAAGCTCATATCAAATCAACACATCTATAATTTGATACATTAGACATGGATATTAACATAATTCAAGTAAGCCAATTACTACAAGCATAATCTCATAATATCCTTCTTTCATCCACAAACCCACACCACAAGATCATAATTGGGAAATATAGGGATTTCATGGGTTCTTGAGGTTTTCAACATAAAACCATAATAAATAATCAATTCAATCATAATATAAAGTAATTCAACCATTAGAATCGTTTTTTAAAGGAACCCATGACTTTGGAATCAAATCCTAACTTTTGGGGATATCTATCTTTGGAATTGGGGTTTTGAAGGGGCTCCATGGATGAATTCTATCCATGGATGATGATCTACCATACATTAGAAATTAAATCCAATGAATCTGAGTAGAACACCTTTCTCCTTGAACCCTAGCTCCAACTTCCTTCTTCTTCTTCCTTGAAGTTCTAAAGAGAGAATATTTGAGAGGGAGTTGGGTTCGTTTTGGTGATTTAGAAATAATTACTTGGATGACTTAATTAAGGGGTCTAAAGTCTTTATATAGGTGTTCTAAATTATACTAAAATAACACCACTTAATATTAATTAAAACCGTAAAACCCCAAAGTGCCCCTAAACTTAACCACCAAAAATCAGTTTCCAGGCCTGAACCACAGACCCATGATCTAATGATTGTGTATGGAACCATGGCCCGTCCTGATTGGGCATGGTTCATGGTCAGAGCTTATTGGCCCATCCATGAGACCTCCACCCACGGGGCGTGGGTCCTGCTGTGGTCACTGATCTTGGGTAGTTTCTCTTGGTCCTCCTTTAAGGGGCTTTGGTATGTCCTTGAGGGGTCGTACTTTGACGTTATAATATGAAACACTTTATTTTAAGTATGGGGAGTTACATTAATGACTCTAACCCTCATGTTAAGCTCTAGTTTATACTACTAATTTTCAGGGTGTTACAATATCTCCCCCTTGGGAACGTTCGTCCTCGAATGACATCCTTGGCACTTCTTAAGGTCACGACTATAAACTAGCCACCCATCATGCATGCAACATAAAAATAATGCACAATTCAAAGGAGGAAACATCAACTCAAACTAAAGCGTAACTAATGCATTACAAGGAAGTAAGAACTACATCTTACAACCCATTATGCATGAAATTTCAACATTCTCATGTTCATAGGAGGAATTATCTTCTCCAAGCTTTAGAGCATGCTCAACACAATCTCATGAAACTATTAGGCCATTTACTCACAATAACTTAAGCATATAAAGCAGTTTATCAATTCATCTCATGAAGTCAATAGGCAACTCATACTCGATGCACAATAACATGAGGAAAATCAATCATGAAAACTCATTTTCTTACTAAACATGAATTTCTTAAAAACATGCATAACATGAGAAAATCATGGAAACACATAGATCACACATTACTCCAAAACCTAAAACAAGCCAAGAGGAACTCTTTGTATCAAGCTAGAGTAGGAGTAGAAGGAAAGAGATGAGGACATCGGGATAGTCAACAACCTTGCTTTCTAAGCACACCATCTCCCCTTGGGAGGAAGTCTCTACTAATTCCCTAAGTACCACTTGTTTCAAGTCAATCCTAAGCGACATAACCAAAATAACTCATGATAACCATACCAGGTCCCACAAGTCATCTTTAGATTATCATTCTCTTTTGACCCTCAATTGGTGATAATCCAAACAAAATCAATCTTAGGGAAATAACTAACCCTTGAAGTTGGTCAATAATAACAATCAATTTCCCTCACCCTAACTAGGATACGTTCAATTGGGAATTAAAGCTTGACTACACGAGTTCTTCAATCAATAGTAACATACTAAGAATGTAACCAATTTATACCAAGAATAACATAAAAGTCAAACAACTAGCACCGAGTCCTAATAAAAACATTTACATCTATAAGGAACTATTTACATACCGGTGCCTATATCCAGAGAGCTCTCTTGGTCATCTCTAGGCTGGAGTGCATAGAAGCGGTTTTGTTTTGGAGTATTAGAATCTGGACCTCTAAGAGAAGCTTGTTTGGCCTCTCTCCCTTTTCCTCAAACACCGGGAAATCTCTTAGCTTGTGATCACTCTTGCCACAACCATAGCAACTGTCTACGCCGGCTAGGCACCTATAATAGTTCTTCCTTCCACACTTGGTGCAAGTGGGCTTAAGCAATAAAAGTTCACTATTACCCTCTCTTTGGGGCTTAGGGTTAGACACCCTCTCTTGGTTGTATACATGAGTATTGGGGGAAATATGATTGGAAAGCCTTTGTTGAGTTCTAGGTTTACCATGTCAATCGAATCTAGCATTTGAAAAAATCCCATCATTGATCCTATCCCTTTTTACCTCTCTAGACTTTTCCTTAAGTTTCGATTCCTCGATTTGTTGGGCGTACACCATAAAACTTAAGATATCCATGTCATGGAGGATTATTGCCGTACGACACTCTTTTTCAACCAAGTCGGACACACCCAACATAAACCTACTCATCTTAGCCCTTGAGTCCGCCACCATAGTTGGAGAATATTTTGAAAGTTTGGTGAACTTTAGAGCATACTAATTGACACTCATACTTCCTCGATGAAGGTTGATGAACTCTTGTACCTTTGCCTCCATTAACTCGAGGGGAAAGAAGGAGGAAGAGATTTATAGTGCAAGGACGATGATAGCTTGTTGATTCTTGGTCAAATTCACCATCCTGTCGCCCAGAAAACCAGATTTTGAGCTACAATCCATTTGCGAATGCTTGGCGCCCAGGTAGGCTAGGTTTATTAATTGAATTATTACAAATTTATGATTCACTATGCAATATATTGGTAATTGATGGTAGAATTCATGCATAGGCTTTCGTGTACCAAAAAAGAGATGATCATACATATTTTCTTAGGTGTTGCATCCGACGTATACACGAGGAGGAAGCCTTTTTCTGTGAATCAGAGTAGGTGATGATTTGACTTCATGTTTGTGTGATGTATGTTAGTATTTGCTTAATTGTAATGCATGTATGTATGCAAATGTTTCATTATTGATCACATCAAATGTGAATGAGAATAAATGAATGATTGTATGCCATGAATCAACAATTGATTGCATGATTATGAGAATTTACATTGTGATTGTGGCTTGTTAAATGGATCGCGTGTTACATTCCAAAACACTAAATAGGATCGGATGTCATGTACTGACATACATATTGGAATGGGTGTCATGTTTCGATACACTAACTTGGATCGGGTGTCACGATCTGGAATACTAACAGTTTGGGTATGGGTCCTATGAGATGACCATTGACTTGTAATATATGTGTATTTATGTGATATTGAGAATGTGGAATTGTACATTTCTTCTGAAACTGTTGACTGAACTATAGTTCTGTATAGTGGTGTTAAAGTGGTGTACTTGTGTCGTTGGATATCTTGTTATTGAATGAATAGTCAATGGTGGAGCCCCAAACCGGGATGTGGTATGGTAAGTGGGAACCAATGGTTCTGGTGTTATCATTGTTATCTACGAAGGTGGTCATGGGTATTGTCATTGAGGTTTGGGGTGGTGTTTGGTCATACCGTTAATAGTTGGTTTCTCCCCACTGAAGAGGGTAGAATTGAAATGGTTAATAGGCCTTGATAGACGTACTTTAGGGGGGTATAAATTGAGTGTTGACCGGGTTGGTAGTAGTCACTTATGCAAATTCCTCTAAGGGATAGAATGATTAAGTATGATTCAATAAACGGAGCGAGTAAGGGTCAGAACCTCTAAAGAAATTCGGAATTATTAAGGTGGAGGAATGAACCGTCTTATTGCATGTTTCTTGCTAGTCGATTTCTTATATTATGCGGTGAGTATCAGATTGACCGATGATGCCTACCAGTACGTGTGGTTGTACTTATACTACTCTTGCTATGCCTTTTTGGCATAGTTTGGTTGCAGGATCAATGATGTTTCATAGGTGAAGACGAAGAAAATCTCCAACAGCTTCTACTTTTTCCTTCCGCACGGTGGGAGCTGTGTCTTTTATATTTTACTATACTTGTACTCTTAGTAGCCCTTGTACCTTTTTAGACTAGATCTCTGGGGTGGTAATTATTTTACAAGTCTTAACTCAATTTGTTGTCCAAAAACACTTACTTTATAAAAATCTTATGAATGTTAGTTGTTCTTTAGATTTCTTAATCTTCCGCATGACTTAAAACTGTTTTGGGAATCAAGGGTTCTCCTACTTAGGTGTTAGAGTAGTTGCCCGCACGCCTGGTGGGTTGGGGCGTGACAATACTTAAGTAAGGTAAGTATCAAGTAGTTTTTTTTTAAAAATAATATTGATTTATTGAGATAAAATCATGAAAAATGTCTAACTAAGTAAATAATGTTTTAAAAGAAAAGAATTTTGGTTACCTATAATTAGGATTCAATTTTTCTTTAATGTTTTTTGTTCATAAAATATACAAAAAGATTAATATATAACCTTTAAAATTATCTGATGGCGTAACAAGTCTAGTACTCTATTTTTATTGTAAAACTTTTTATTGTAAATAATTAAGACTGACTGTTTTCTCAACATTTAAATATAATAAAAATAGTTTTTGTTTAAAAAATAATCAATATAACATTCAAATAAAATACTAAATTGATATAATATTATATCAATAAAATATTTTAAAACATTTATATGACAATTGATAGTAGTGATGGCTAACGATGTTGATTGTGTCTGCTAATTTGGGATGTTGTTGACTGATGTTGTTGGTTGTGGATAGTATCTTATGGTATAGTTGTTGGCAATAATGATTAGTTATGGTGGTTGGTAATTAGTAGTGGAATAATATTGATAGCTAATGGTGGTTGCTAATGATGATGACCATTAGCTATATATAATGATGGTAATTATCGATAGTGATTAGTGTAAGTAGTAATTGTTGGTGATAATTACAAATGATGATTCAGGATGGAGATTGTTGATTTTGTTGATTGATCATAAAAGAAACTTATTATGGGTAAAAAACAATAAAATAAACGAGTCTTCAAATATATAGTTAGAGTTCTAAGGTTCTTTCTTATAAATAAACATGTATTTTTTTTACATGAGAAGTTGATGTCCTTCATATTATTGTTACAGGTTAAAATTACTTAATAATAATATCTATTCAGGATATTTAAAATTAATTTAAGTGCTATATTAGCATGTGCATATTATTTGTTATCAAAAAAGTCACAACCTTCGGAAAGATCATAACTCGTCGGAAAAGTCACAACTCTTTGGAAAAATCATAACCATTCAATGTGAAATGGTGTCTTCTTTATATATAATATAATATAATATAAACAACTAAATATATTATAAAATATGAAAGATATACTAAATTGGGTGTTTTAATAAGAAGAAGAACAATGAAAAGATTTTAAAAAAATGTAGTTTAATGTAACACCCCGAAAAATTTTCAGCTAAGACTCGAACTATTCTCCATCGTGAGTAAGATTTTATCGAGGAGTTTAAAATTTTCTTAAGTTTTAAGGTTGCTAGATGTAGCACCTTGAGTTCCAAAAAGAACTAAAGAGAAATCATTCAAGTCATTCATAAGTTCATTTAAGTTTTGGTCAACTTAAAACGACCATAACTTTTAGCAGAGGATGATTTAGGAGACCAATAAGATATCAAAGGAATTATCTCTGAGACCTCTTTCCAACACCACAAAGTTAGCTAAATTTCGAGTAAGGATGAGGGAGATATGCCCGTTTGAGTTCAGCCTGTCCAGTTAAGGAAATTTACCCAAATTAATGAGGGGTATTTTGGTCTTTTCTTACCTTGCTAGCCTAGCTCATTTTTGTTAACCTTTTAGAGGTCTAAAATTATTTGAATCAGTTTTAGTCATTCCTAAAGACGCTTAGGGCTTTTGAGAGGAGTTCAAGAGGATAAAAAGGGAGAGAAGCTTCAAGCGTTCATGATTCTTGCGATTCTCTAAGGAATTTCGCCCAGGATTTGATCCTTAAGAGGTATGTAAGCACTCGTAGTGTTGGGTTCGTTCACTCACACACCAATCATGTGATTTTAAATCCATAATTTCATTCTTGAGGTTGAATGACTTGAGTTCTTGAAGAGTTTTGATAACGCTCAACTACACCTCATCCAATACAAGGTGTAGGCGATCAGAATCTAGTATAAACCCAACAAAGAGTTGGGGTCAATCCCACATGGAGTGATACAACTTAGAATTCAGTTACGAAGTGGAAGGCATGTTCTAGTCGATTGTAGGAATAGAAATTATCGAAATCATTTAAGTAAATCAAAAGATTGACAACAACTGTCAAATGGGGGGGTTAAGGTCTGTTAATTAACAACTAAGAAAAACGGGGGAATAATCAAGCAAATAAGGGATACTTGGGGATGTGATAGATTAATTGTCAATTACGCTATATGGGTGATTAATAATTATCAAAGTTTGTTGAATCATACTGGGTAGGCTAGAATTTAGAAGTAATAGCCATCTCTGTATCAAATACCACGAATCAAGTGAGTTCCCTCGAACCTCAACAAATATCACACCATAAACAACCCATTACCTCAATTCGTCTACTCTCTCGAGCTAGAAGGGTAGGTTCGGATTAAGATTCACTCTCTCGAGCTGAACCCGTAACAACCCAATAACTACAATCATCAATCGATAATCTGAATTCTAAAACCTCTCTCTCGAGCAAGCATATAATGCTAATCTAGAACTGCATTGGAAACTACAATTCATAATTTAAAACTCAATTACAAACTGAACCCACTTCAAAAGAGCAATTAAATAAATAATTACTAACACCCATAAGCTAATTAGGACAATTAATAACATAATCACACCGCCAAGAGTGGGGTTTATAACTACACATCATAAAAAGTAAGAAATTAATACTAATTACGTTCTCCAAAATCTGGGTATTGCAATCCACGTCTCTACAATGATCCGAGTGGCTTTGGCGATTCTCAGGTTTTACTATCTTCAGCCTTTTTCATCTTTTTCGCTTGTTTTTGCCCGGTAATGTCCTTGCCTTCCTCTTTTTCCTTTTTATCTACAAATTAACATTAAAACATCAGTTTAGAGCACAAAATAGGAATCGAGGACACTAAAACTATGAATCACAAGCCCTAAATGAGTCGAAATCTAAGACTCATCGACACCCCCAACTTAAACTTTTGCTTGTCTTCAAGTAAAACAAAAGATCAATCAGGTCAATAAGGATGTCTACAAGCAGTGCTGCTCAAGACTCAACACGAATGCACAAAAGTGGTTCAAACTACACATACAATATTCAATTGTGCAGTCTATGTTTGAAACTGTGACTAACGACCATCAAATAGAACTCAGGCTCACAATGCTTGCTTCAAATGCAAGTTCAAGGTCAACAAAAGCATTCAAATGCCCTCACACCAAGAATGATTCCATTATCACACAAAATTCATCAACAATTTAGAATATCGGAATCAAAAACAACTCTCACCCTCCCTAAGATAAACACATGCATGATTCTGCCCATAGGGTTGCCCTTAATTTCCAATCAACATTATTTTCAGCTCACTCAAGATCACAAAGGTCTTTCGAGGTTTGTAGCGGGGCTGAGTGTAAATGTATGATCATTTTTGTTTAGTGACTTCTACCTTCATGAAGCATGGCCTGCATTTCACTTTTTTCTCTTTCTCTTTCACACTATGGTGATGATCACAATCCACCCTATTTTCATTTGAACAAGGCTCATTGGGTATCCCACTTCTTTTAATCATTTCACAAACTTTATTTCGCAACTTCTTCTCTTTTTCAATCTTTTTCCATTGTAATTTTTTTCTTTTCTTTCTCTTTTTTTTACATTGAGGGGTTCCATCTTTTTCAAAACAATCCATCGAGGGGGATTTTTCACACTTCTTGACTTCCCTCCTTTTTCACCACACCCCCAACTTAGGATTTTGACCTAAGTTGGCTATTGAAATGAACTAATGCTTTATGAAGGTTATAGGTGATGGGACAAAGAGGTCAAAGTTTTTCAAGTTTCTTCAAAAGAAAAGGATAGACTCAAATGGTGCCAAGCAAGGTTCACACTCTAACAAGGTGGTCACAAGAGGTATGAGATCAATTTTTGGTTCTCTCTTCACAAATTGTTTCTAAGATCATTTCAATCACTTGCTTACATAAATCAATTAAAATAATGGGGCAAGTTCTAGGTATTACCAAGAACATATTTCAAGACAATCTCACCACACATGGAATTCGACACAATCATCAAGCAAGAGTCTACACTTTTCAGCTAGCGTGCAATGATCATTACAAGAGATGAACTCAACAACCAGCTAGTCACAACGAGATGCTAGGAGTTCACATATGATCTATGTAACTCAATTTGCCTCATCATAGACACATACTAATATCATTCAATCAAGAGCACTATTCATGTCATCGGTATTGATCACAACTGACACTCAAGATTGTAAGAGAACATCCACAATCAAACACATCAAAAGGTGGTAATTTTTAAAATCGGTTCAAAATGAACATTTGCATTAAAAACAATGGACCACCACTACGGATAAAAAACCAATATATATATAAAGACAAAATAATATCCAACATTCACAAAATAAAAACAACAAATATTCACAAAATAGCCCAAAAGCGGTAGGTATAGAAATACCCCACCCCACCAAATTACACTAGCAATTGTCTTCAAATGTAAATTAATAACAAAAAAGTCTAAAAATAACAAAAAGGGAGTCAAAGGGATCATCCTACCAGGCTAAGCCTTGGGTGTACTTTGCATGTAGGTGACTCCATCTGTCGAGGCATCAGTGCCCAGCTTATCAGCATCATTAGCTTCACTTGAGCCCACCATTGATATATACAACAAGGAAACCTCTACCACGGACTAAACCATCGCACCATCAAGGTCCTCCAAATCATCATACATATATGTGTCTCTAACACCGAGCTCCTCTTCTTCAGTCTCAACCTCAGACTCGATATTTGCATTATTTTCCCTAGTAACATCTCCTGTCATAGTAACCGGAGGAATCTCAGAACTTGCTGGGAACATCACTGCTCGACATCTCAGGGATCTCTACTGTACCAAACAACATAGAGAGGTTGATGGAATTCAGCTCGTCCACATCTCTCCTCAACCCAACAATATCGACCTTCAAGGTCATCACATCATCTGAAACACCTCGGCTTTGCTCATAAGCCTTTACCCTCATAGTAAGGAGTCAAACATGTGGCCATAAATCAACTCATAGTGCTTTCTCATCTCAGCCCTATTCAAGGCCAAGGAAGCACCAATCGCCCGCTCTATCAACCCAGGCACAACGGCCTCAACCTGGGAGGCACACACATCAGCACATGGAGCTAGATGGCCCATCTTGTATATCATGACCTGGGTGATAGGGGGTTGGGGAGAAGCAACAACAACATAAGTATGTGGGATAAAAATAGATGTACTAGGAGGTGCAGAAGTAGAGGGGCCAGAATTACATGTAGACTCACTACCCTAAGGGGGAAGTATTGCCAGTTGGCAATATCTAAACATCAACTATCGAGGACGTATCCGCTGGTGCAACTCTTCTCTGATCAGCCTCATCCCTCATGTACTTGGCCTCGATATGTCGAATGCCAGTAGAGGAAGTGGGAGTCACTTCCATATCCGTCTTCTCATTCGTTAGAACACGGCCCCGCCTACATAGCTCAGTAATTAAAACTCGAAACGGAGGAGAAGTCTGACTCTGCTTGGCCCTCATGGCCAACTCCTGCTCTATGATCAGACCTAAATTCAGCTTCTCCCGAACCATGATGCAGCCCAAGCACACATCCTTCATATGTTGGAGGATCGACTCATTCCGCGATGATATAATAGTTCTGCTAATAAACATGAACAAGTATTTAGCAGCCGCGTTCAAGTCTTTCTTCTCAATCGTCACACCGGCCTCAATCCACCTTAGTGTAACATCATAAAATAGAGGTGCTAGCAAACGCTTGAAATCATCGAGGGTCTTCTTCTAGATTTTGTCAATGTAGTAGTGCATGAAGTTCATTGTACACCGAGTGAAATATTGATCTTTGAGTTGTTACACTTGACATTTCGGCCCCACACTACTGAATGATCAATCGCCTTGAAAGCACTAACCTTTTTCTTTCCCATTAGACTCCCCGTATGTTGAGTAGAATTCCTGGACCCAAGTAGGAATGTATGGGACTCAGGGCTTTGGTAATATCTCAAAATTGTGGAACTTTAAAGTTTTCCACACCTCTGGGTATCGCTCTACTACTTCATTTGTAGATAACCATTTTTCCGCTAGAATTTTCCTCAAACCCTCGGCCTTTAATCTGTTGATTAACAGGGGTGGAGGAGCCTGAACTGGTGGAAGGACTTGCACTACTGCCTGAGCTGGAGCTGGAGGAGTAGTAGTAGTAGGAGGCACCATGATCCTAGCTGGATCATTCATCGACTTGGAGCGTAGCTCCGCTTTCCTAGCCTATAGGAGCTGGTCATCTTCTGGCTCAGAGACGGAGGCAAGAGAACTATCCTCAGAATGGCCCTCACTCTCAGAAGTGGTTAGGTGAGTGTCTTTAGGCCCTCGGTGTCAGAGCTCCCTCCGCTAGTGTGGGTTGTACCTTTTCCCTCCTATTTGAGGATGTTTAGATGGTGCCCTTCAGGAGGGTGCAACCTCCCCGTTGATCACAATGCCTCTTGCCCACTTGCGGGGCTGTTGATTTCTTCCGGCAACCTTTTGTCTAGCCATTTCTATAGACCAAACCAATATATGTTAGATGAAATTTAAGAAAACATTCAAAGTTATAAAATAGTGCAGGAAGACATGCCGAACCGATCGGTGAGTCAGCGAATCCATTCGGCGAGCCAAGTTGGGCTTGCCGAATGTTCCAAATCAAATTTGCCAAAACTAAGCACAAGTCGGTGATGTTTAGGGCCTTTTAGCGAATCACCGACACCATTCGACCAATCGCCGACACCATTCGAAGAACTAAAAGAAGCTCACCGAAAGTTAAAAAATAATTTTAGAATTTAGGGCGTAGAAGGGCGATCAAAACGGTCTTTGGGTGAGTCGCCGAGTGAACTGGGTGAGTTCAGGGGTATCGCAGAAACTTACAGAACTCAAACCACAAAAATGCAAGATAAAAAAGGCAATGAAGGGGTCTTTAGGGGAACCGCTTAACCACTCGGCGAGCTCAACCTATCTCGCTGAATAGTTCAACATGCAAGATTTTTACCCCGACCTTCAAAATCTAACCCGCAACCCACAAAAACAAAATTAACCACTATTCCTTGCAATTAGGCTCAAACCCATACTACCCATACCTATGGGGTACTCAGACTTCCCCTAATTTGGCCAAAATTGGCTAATTGACGTCTTTTGCCTTTATAAATGACGTTAACCGATCTATCATTGGAAAAATTCTAATAATCGGCACAATTTAGGGTTACTCAGACTTCACCCACAATAAATTCAACACAACCAAACAAATTTAACAGGTAAATACATGGGATTTCATAATTTAAGGTCTATTAACATTAAATGAAATGAGATACGGGGAGGCATAATCAACACACATTCGATAAATCAACAATACACAGTAAAAACAATCAAAAAACAATCACACATTTGAGTTTACCAAAATGTAGTGACGGGGTTGAGGTAACTAACCTTAGAAATAGAAGATTGAAATGCTAGTCTAGCAAAGTATCCTAAAATCCTCTCTGATTAATTAATCCCACACGAAAAACAAGAAAAACTATTATGAAAATATGATAATATGTGGTTGTGAAATTATAGAAGTCGAAAAGTATGAAATGAGGGACGATTTGAATTTAAAAATGATTCAACCTCTTTGTGACATTTCAGTTTGTGCACTGATTGGCGAAGTCACTTACGTCGCCGACCAATTCAGTGATGCGCCGAATGGTACTTTGGCCTGCCGAGTTTTACAAAACCTCTAGCTAACTAGTTGGTTCAAACAACTATCCAGATCGAGCTCGCCGACCTGTTCTACGAGTCGCCGACTGGTATTGCTCTTTTTCCATAAATTTCAACTTTTCAACCTGCAAACTCAACACCCGTTATTCAAACAACAATCAAAACAACTTAAACACTTAAATTATCTCCCAAGAAGCGCCTTATTTAATGTTGTGGCACGATGTGGGTAAGCTTCCAAGGTTCATTTTTCGGGTTAGCCAAAGTGTCACTAGATAGACCCTTTTTGGCCTTGGGTTCAAATGAGATGAGATTTGACCCATTTGCGTTTCCAGCTATTTAATGGACACTGAGTGAGAGGTAAGCATCTTGTTTAGTGTGGAGACGTCCTCTTTTATTTTTTTTATGTACCTTGTCCGACCTTTCCATGTTATTGAGAATGTGTGCAAGCATATCTTCAGTGCAAAAGTTCTCTAGGTCAGCCCTTTGGGTTTTTGGCTTTTGACGCTCATGCAGAGGAACGTATCTTTCTTTGTCACTATTACACTCCCTCCAATTTGTACCACGGTCACGCCACTCCCTATCACGATCCTTCCAACCTTCATTACACTCTCTATTCCATCCTTGGTTTCCACCTGTCCTTGGATAATTTTTGCGAAATCCTCTTCCATGATTTGCTAGGCAGTGTATGATATATCTTGAGTTTACGATATTTTTGATACATTTCACTTAGAGTTTGTGTGTGTCTTGGGCTAGTTTGTTATTATAAATAATGTTTTTGTGTAATTTTTGAAGGAAATATGCTTGGATGCGGTTGATGAAGATACGAGCTAAAAAATGTAGAAGTGACCACTGACTGAGTGAACCACAAACTTTAAATCCAGTGACGGGCCGTAGATGGTTAGTCGTAGGTCTTGGTCAAAAACCTGATTTTCAGTACTCCAACCATAGACTGACAGGACAGACCGTAGTCAAATCCATGGCCGTAGGTGAAGTCATCGTTTGATGGCCCTGAAATATTGCACAAGAATGGAACCATAGAGGGTGACCTACAAATCGTAGGTCAACACACGGTTCGTAGGTCGAGTCATCAGTAGAAACCGCGTCTGAGCAGTTATTTCCTTATTTTGATTCCTACTAAGTTTGGGATTTATTTTCTATAAATATTAGTTGTGATTTCCAGTTTTGAGAGTTAGACATTATTGTAAGGTAGTTTTTGGTCTTTTGGAATTACTTTTCAAACTTTGAGCAATTTAATTTCCGGAAGTTGGTTTATGCAAGAACACTTTGAATTTAAATTGAAGAATTTGGTTTTCATTATTCGAATTATAAGTTCATGAATTATATTAACCGAATTATGAATTATGAACTATAAAGCATGAGTAGCTAAATCCACAACTAGGGTTGTGGGAACCATGAGGAATTTAAAAAGTATGAGTAATAATGAAATAATTCTTGAATAGTGTTTATGCATGTATTGTTAATCCTTTCGTTTAGAAGTCTTTTTAACGGTGGTCAACGTTAGAACTCGCCTCGTTCCTACATGCCGAAATAAGGAGGTAATGAATGAGAAAGGGATTAAACAACAGAGATTTAGTGGATATTATCTAATAGTTTGATTTCAATTGAAGTGAGGGTGAAAACAAAACAAAACTAATATGATGACTTATCTGGGGTAAATGTAAGGGTTAGTAGAACATACATCCATAGAAGGACCAAGTTGAGTGGTAAAATTCTCTACTTGGAGGACCAATCACTTAGGGATATCTAGCTTACCAATCTTGCCTGTCAAACACTAGGATAGGATTACTGTGGTAAAATCTTTTAGGGAACGCACATACCCTAGTTTCCATCTTATATTGATAACTCAAATTGTGAATCTTGTTTACTTAATCATTCTAATTAACAATTTGTGACTTTAGTTACAAAAAGCCCCCTGTTAATTATCTCGGAAATTGTTTGACTAAAAAGAGATAATTGTGAGTTAAGTTTAAGTCTAAACCATATTTCTTGTGGGATCGACCCCAACCTACAAGTTAGGTTCTTTATTTGACAACGATGGCTTATACTTCTTTAGGGAGGTGTAATTTGAGCGTATCAGTGTACTTCCTCATTGTACAACGCTTCAAATTGTGCATCATTGGGATTCACTCCATTAACTCCAGCTCCATTCACGGCCCTTGAACCACTACCCATTACATTCTTTGACAAAAGATCCAAATGAGTAATCATTTTTGCCATGTTTCGGTCCCGCTCTTGGTCTTTTTCTAATTTCTCCTTTGTCATCCTAAAAGTCAAAGGAGACACATGATCCTCTCGAGTATACCATGCTCGGTTTATCATCATCATCCCATCAAGGAGAGTTGACGCTATCTCAAAAGGTTGCTCCATAATACCTCCTTGGAGAAGTTGATCAGCCACACTGTTGTTCACCGAGTCTAGACTCCAGTAGAAGTGTTGTAATAACACATTTTTTGGAAGCCCTTGAGTCGGACATTGAAGTAGAACTTTCTGAAATCTCAGCCACGTCTCATGGATTGGCTCACCCTCTAAACGTTTAAAGCCCTGAATATTGTCTCTCAATGCCATCATCTTTGAATGATGGAAAAATGTTATGTAGATTGCCTCGGTAAGCTCATCCCAAGACGTAATAGAATCCCTTGGTAGATCAGCTAAACATTTGGATGATTTCCCCATCAAAGAAAAAGGGAACAACCGCAGATGAACTAACTCTTACGAGATATTTTTGAATGAGATTGGACCACATACATCCACAATTTTCCAAATATGATCATGGGGATCCTCATAAGCTAGCCCTCCAAATAGTCTATTCATTTGCAAGAGTTGTAACATCGTGCTAGTCACGTGGAAGACAACATTTCCCATAACCTGAGGTAAATGGATAGCCCCTACGCCACCTAATTGAACTTGTTCATTGACATCATTCATATTTCTGATGTCATCTTTGTGGCCAAGTTTGCTACCGTTACTTTCGTTCACACTCATTTTGTCACTTGTTCACAAACAACCAACAACAAACACAAAACAAAGTTAGTTGATTAAACTACAAACAAGATTAGATCACAACTATACTTCAATAAGAGAATTCTAAAGACCACTTCCCGACAACGGCGCCATTTTTAGATAATGCTCAACTACACCACATCCAATACTAGGTGTAGGCGATCGCAATCTACTATAAACCCAACAAAGAGTTGTGGTCGATCCCACAGGGAGTGATACAAGTTAGAATTCAGTTATGAAGTGTAAGGCATGTTCTAATCGATTCTAGGAATAGAAATTATCGAAATTATTTATGTAAATCAAAGAATTGACAACAAGTGTCAAATGGGGGGGGGGGGGTTAAGGTCTGCTAATTAACAACTATTAAAAAACAAGGGAGTAATCAGGTAGATAAGGGATACTCGGGGATGTGATCCATTAATTGCCAATTTTGCTATATGAGTTCTTATTAATTATCAAAATTTGATGAATCTTAGTGGGTAGGCTAGGCTTTAGATGTATTAGTCATCTCTCGATCAACTACTACGAATCAAGTGAGTTCTCTCGAACCTCAACAAGCATCATACTATAAACAAACCATTACCTAAATTCATCTACTCTCTCGAGCTAGAAGGGTAGACTCGGATTAAGATTCACTCTCTTGAGCTAAACCCATAAGAACCAAATCACTACAATTATCATTAGATACTCTTAATTCTAAAACCTCTCTCTCAAGCAAGCATAGAATGCTAATCTAGAACTGCATTTGCAACTACAATTCATAAGTTAAAACTCAATTGCACACTGAACCCACTTTAAAACATAAATTAAACCAATAATTACTAAAACCCATAAGGTAATTAAGACAATTAAACAGATAATCACATACCTAAGAATGGGGTTTTTAGCCGCACATCATAAAAAGTAAGAAATCAATACCAATTATGTTCTCGATAATATGGGTATTGCAATCCACGTCTCTACAATGACCCAAAATGCTCAAAGTAAAAAACCCAACTCAAAATCTACTAGAAAATTCCTAAAACTCAAGAAAGTAATGTTCAAGACGATAGTTCCAAGTTCAAAAATATAGAAAATTACTACGGATCCCAATGGACTCCTTTTTAAATTTAATTTATACGTTCTCAAATTTTGGCTCACAGGTCACTCAGGGGAATTAGTCGAGCATCACCAACCAAGTCGGTGATGCGCCCATGGCTCCATCCCATCGCCGATTTTCCTTGACTCTACATCCTTCAGACCTTGTAACTTAAGCCGATCAAAGTGGGTGTCGGCGATCTGTTTGGCGGTTCGCTGAAGGTCCAAATCCATCGCCAAGTTGGCTTCTCCCTAGGGGTGGCAGTCTGGAACTTTAGGCAAGCTGAAGTGCCTCTCGGCGAGTCGCCGAGTGGCATTGGCGATTCTAAGATTTTACTATCTTCAGCCTTATTCTTTTTTTTTTTCGCTCGTTTTTTCCTGATAATGTCTTTGACTTGCTCTTTTGCCTTTTTATCTGCAAATTAACATTAAAACATTATTTTAGAGCACAAAATAGGCATCGAGGACACAAATACTATGAATAACAAGCCCAAAATTTGTAACACCCCGGAAACTATATGCTAAACTAGAGCTAAACGTGAGGGTTTACGTCAAGGGAGAAGGGCAAGAGCCAAGGAAATTAGCCAAGGCTCCCAAAAATTGGCCAAGGCACTGCCCACCATGACCAGGAGGGTCTTCATGACCCATGGTGGCCACCACACCCCATGGTACCACCCGTGGTTGCCACCACACCCCATGGTGCCACCCATGGTGGTTAGGAAGTAGCCTCCCTAATGCTTCCCCAAAAAGGCTCCCCTTCACGAGCCACTTCACGACTCGTGGTGAAAACCACGGCCCGTGGGAAGGCTCGTGGGGTTGCCTTCACCTTGTGGGGGGACATGTCAAGATAGCATAGCTTCTGGATAAGGGACCACGTGCACCTTCACAGGCCGTGGTGCCCTTGACAATTCGTGAGGTAGGTCGTGGCTCTTGGGAACCTCACTTTAAGTCAGGGTTATTTTGGGAACATCCGTTTTAAGTCCTATCAAAGTGAAGTCGTTTTGGGTAAGTTTAGGGTCACTATAAAATTCATTTTTAAGTCAAATTCACCTAAACTAAGTCATTTTTCCCAAACACCCAAATAATTCCCAAAAGTTCATCTTCTCTAAAAAAATCTCTCTCTAGAACTTCAAGGAAGAAGAAGAAGGAAGTTGGAGCTAGGGTTCAAGGAACATGTTTTTATACTTAATTTCATTGGATTCCATTGCTAAGGTATGGTAGTTATTCATCCATGTATAGCCTTATCCATGGAGTCCCGTCAAAACCTCAATTTCAAAGATAGAGATTCACCAAAAGCTAGGGTTTGTCTCCAAGTCATGGGTTCCTCTCAAAAAGAATTCTAATGTATAAATTACTTTATATTATGATTGAATTTATGATTTATGATGGTTTTTAGGTTGAAATCCCCAAGAACCCATGAAATCCCCATATTACTCAATTATGATCTTGTGATGTGGGTTTGTTGATTATAGAAGAATATTATGAGATTATGCTTGTGCTAGTTGGGTTATTTTAATTATGATCATATACATGTATAATGCAGTAATTCTAGATGTGTGGGTTGAATATGATCTATGGTCCTTGAAGGTCAAAGTATGAGAATTATGCATGATTATGAGATTTATGTATATATGCATTAAGAACACTTTGAGAGTGCAGTGTCCATAATTATGATAATGTTGTTGTTGTGTTGATAGAAAGGCTATTTTCATGAATACATAATGAACATAATGTGAAAGGTTTTCTCACATGATGGAGGTTGTAGGTTGAAAGGAAATTCTCACCTAATTGAATCTAAAGTAATATGTAGACATGGACGGTGAAAGGTTATTCTCAAGCATGATCTACTGAGAAATCTTAATGAAACAAGTTATGACTTAATAAGTACTCTGTGGGATAAATGCTTAGCACCAAATAGATATTGAATATGAGATAGAAGCTCTCCCGTTAAGAAAGACCAAGTTTCTAGATGAAATCTCATGAGATGGAAGCTCCCCCGTTAAGAAAGGTTTGGGTTTCTAGTAACAATCTTCTTATCCCATAAACTACGTGCCCCCGTAGGATATTTAGATAGTGTATCTACCTAAAAGCTAACAAATGATGGTCATACATTAGGCAAGTAGGACACCCCTTTTCGGTGTGGGTAACACCGGATTCCATGATTAAGCTCACATGGTCTATGTTGGTTAAGTCTTATTCCCACTATGAAAAAGAATATGAATTATGAACTATGGTTACTCAAGAAGCTTTACTTAGCATGGGTGGGATTATGGGATCTTATTCATGCATTGCACAATTATACTTTGAGGGTACTTATGGTATGATTCACCTATGATGTGATGATTTATGTAATGAATATGCTTATGACTTATGCTTCTCCATTATCTTCAAAATGATGCATTCAACTAAAATGTCCCTTTTAGCATGTTTTCATGATTTTTATGAATGGCTACCATACTTAGTGCATTTTTGTACTAACCCATATTTTCCCCAAGTGTAGGGTCCGGTTCTCAAGGTGGTCCCATTGTGGCTAGAGCTTGGAATTGATCATTTATCCTTTATTGTTTGTGAGTCCTCATGATTCGAGGACGGATATCTTCATTTAGTAGTTTCATTATTGTATTGGACTTTCGTATTATGTTGTATGGGTTGTGACCCTATTTGATTCGACTGTTGTAATAGATGGCTAATTGAGACAAGTCTAGACTTCCGCTTCCCTTTATGAAAACTTTTGGACTAGAAATGCGTTTTTACTTTTTATTGTTCTATGCTTATGTTAGGATATGCTAAGTGGATTACATGGTGCCCTTCGGGGTTCTATGTGCCTTGTTACGTCTAGGGGGTACCCTTAGGTCGTGACAAACTTGGTAATCAGAGCACAAAGTTTAGAATGATTCTAGGATGATGTCTCATAAGCCATTTCTAGTAGAGTCTTGTTCATGAGTGTGAAGCGCGCCACACTTATGAATGAGATGCTATAAGATGTTTAGGAAATTTCACTTCTTTCATTACACTTAAGTCTTTCTGTAGAGTTTAACTCTAATAGTCCCTCTTCTAATCCTTATCTTGTGTCTTCAGGATATGAATACACAAAGGCCTAACACGAGAAGAATGGAGGGTGACAATGTGAATGAGGAAGCTCCTGAAGTTAATCAAGGTCCTCAAGCTAATCAAGCTCTGATTAATCCTTTGGTTATGTCGGATGTGGAGATAAGGTCGGCATTTCAAATGTTGGCCCAAGCTATGACTACTCAAGCTAAATCTATGACGGCTCAGGCCAACAGAGATGTTGTGACTCGTGTTAATCCTAATGTGAATTCGCCTGCTTCAAGGGTTAGGGATTTTGCTAGAATGAACCCTTCCAAATTTCATGGCTCCAAAAGGGAAGAGGACCCTCAAGAATTTGTGGAGGAGGTTTATAAAATACTTGATATCATGGGGGTGACTTCAGTAGAGAAAGCGGAGTTGATCGCGTACCAATTTAAAAGTGTTGCACAAGTATTGTATAAACAATGGAAGAACAATAGGTCGGTAGGAGCGAGTCCCATAAAATGGGAAGTGTTTCAATTAGCGTTTCTTGATAGATTCTTTCCCCGAGACATGAGGGAAGCTAAGGTGGAATAATTCATTAACCTTAGGCAAGGTAGCATGAGCGTTAAGGAGTATGCCTTGAAATTCACCCAACTATCCAAGTATGTTCCATATATGGTGGCGGATCCGAGGGATTAGATGAGTTGGTTTTTGACTGGTGTGTACGACTTGGTTGAAGAAGAATGCCGTACGACAATGCTCTATCATGACATGGATATGTCAGTACTTATGGTGTACGCTCAACAAATTGAGGGGTCAAAACTCAAGAAAAAGAATAGACAGGTAAAAAGAGCTAGAATCGGTGATGCAAATTTCTCCAATGCTAGGTCTGAGGGACAAGGTCGACAAAAGTTCAAACAAAGGTTCTACAATCAAGGTTCCTCAAATTCTTCCCCAAGGGTAAAAAAGGATAGGGTGTCTAACCCTAAACCTTAAGGAGGTAATAATGGTGGTTCCTATGTGAGTAGGCCTAATTCTGTAAATGTGGGATAGATCATGATGGTAAGTGCCTAGCTGGCACTGATGTTTGGTTTGGTTGTTGTAAGGGTGGCCATTAATTTAAAAATTTCCCAACACTTACGGCCAAGGGGAGAGAAAGCAAGAAAGCTCCTCCAAGCGGTTGAAACTCCAATGCCCAAAAGCAAAACCGTTTTTATGCTCTTCGATCCCGAGGTAACCAAGAGAGCTCCCCGGATGTGGTGACATGTATGTTAAAATTCTTTCTTATTGATGTGTATGCCTTATTAGATCCCACTGCTACTTTTTCCCTTTTCACATCTTATGTGGCTATGAAGTTTTATATGCTCCCCGAAGTGTTATTAGAACCTTTTTCGGTCTCTACCCCGGTTGGTGAGGTGGTGGCTAAAAGAGTCTATAGGGGATATCCCGTTTCCTTATCCCATAGAGTTACTTTGGTGGATTTGGTAGAGTTAGACATGTTAGACTTCGATGTGATTTTGGGTATGGATTGGTTACATTCATGTTATGCCTCTATTGATTATAGGACTTGAGTGGTTAAATTCCAATTTCCAAATGAGTCTATCTTATAGTGGACGGGGGTAAATTCTATTCCTAAAGGTCAAATTGTTTTTTGTCGTAACGCTAGGAAGATGATATCCAAAGGGTGTATTTACCATCTTGTAAGGGTGAAGGATGTTAAATCTGAAACCCCTTCTCTAGAGTCGGTTCCGATAGTGAATGAGTTTCCAAAAGTTTTCCCCGATGATTAACCCGGTATTCCTTCCGAGCGGGAAATAGATTTTGGTATTTACCTTTTACCAGATACGCAACCTATCTCCATTCCTCCCTATAGAATGATTTCGACCGAGTTGAAAGAGTTGAAAGAACAACTAAGGGATTTGTTAGATAAGGGCTTCATCCGACCAAGTATTGCTCATTCTCACTCCTTGAATAGATGAAGATATCATCGATAAACACAATCACAAACATTTGTAGGTATTGCCTAAACACTTTATTCGTCAAGTCCATAAACGCCACCAGAGCATTAGTCAACCCAAATGACATTACCACAAACTCATAGTGACCATAACAGGTTCTAAAGGATGTCTTTGGAATATTATCCCCTCTCACCCTCAATTGGTGATAACCCGAACGAAGATAAATCTTAGAGAAATAGCTAGCCCCTTGAAGTTGGTCAAACAAGTCATCAATTCTCCGAAGAGGATACCTGTTCTTAATGGTCACTTTATTCAATTGACGATAATCGATGCACATTCTAAGAGACCCATCTTTCTTTCTAACAAACAACACCGGAGCACCCCATGGAGAGATACTCGGTTGGATGAAACCCTTATCTAGCAAATCCTTTAGTTGCTCTTTCAAATGCTTTAACTCCATCAGTGCCATTCTGAAGGAGGGATTTAGATAGGTTGGACATCCGGTAAAACTTCAATAATAAAATCTATTTCTCGCTCGAGAGGAATACCGGGAAAATCATCGGGGAAAACTTCTGGGAACTCATTCACTATCGGAACCGACTCTAGAGAAGGGGTTTCAGAATCTACATCCCTCACCCTAACAAGTTGGTAAATACACCCTTTGGAGATCATCTTCCTAGCTTTAAGAGAAGAGACAAACTGACCTCTAGGCATAGAATTTCTCCCCTTCTACTCTAAGATAGGCTCATTTGGGAATTGGAATCTATCCACTTGAGTCCTACAATCGATAGAGGCATAACATGCATTCAACCAATCCATACCCAAAATCACATTGAAGTCTAACATATTCTACTCTACCAAGTCCACCAAAGTAAATCTATGGGATAAACAAACGGGACATCTCATATAGACTCTCTTAGCCACCACCGAGTCACCAACTGGGATAGAGACAAAAAAAGGCTCTAATAACACTTCGGGGGAGCATATCAAACTTTATGGCCATATAAGGTGTCACAAAGGACAAATTAGCACCGGGTTCTAACAAGGCATACAAATCAATAAGAAATACTTTTAACATACCGGTCAACACATTTGGGGAGGTCTCTTGGTCACCTCGGGATTGAAGAGCATAAAAACGGTTTTGCTTTGGGGCATTGGAGTTTGAAACGCTTGAAGGAGCTTGTTTATCTTCTCTTCCCTTAACCTTAAGCATCAAACAATATCTCATCTTGTGGCCACTCTTCCTGCTACTAAAACACACATCCGTGTCAACTAGGAACTTACCATCATGTTTTGTTCCACACCTTGCACAATTAGGCCTAGCCACATAAGTGCCACTACTATTACCTCCTTGAGGTTTAGGGTTAGACACACTATCCATGTTCACCCTTGGAGGAGCACTAGAGGAACCTTGGTTGGAAAATCTTTGTCTAAACCTTGTCCATCGGACCTAGCTTTGGAGAAGGTCCCATAACTGGTTCTAGCTCTTTTCATCTCCTTATTCTTTTTCTTGAGTTTTGATTCCTCGATTTGTTGGGCATACACCATATGATGTTAGATATCCATATCATGATGGAGCATTCCCGTACCACATTCTTTTTCTACCAAGTCGGACACGCCCGTCAAAAATCTACTAATCTTATCCCTCGAATCCGCCACCATAGTTGGAGCATACTTGGACCCACATCTTTTAGTTGGTAGGCGGATAACTCTGCCTTGTCTTCTCAAGACACCCCCCATAATAACAAGCACTTTATATACCTCATCAATGAACCTTTGAGTATCCTCTTCCACTTTGGAGCCATGAAATTCGGGAGGGTTTATTCGAGCAAACTCCCTAACCCTTGAAGCAGCCAAATTCACACAAGGATTCACTGGAGCTACAACTCCTCTATTGACTTGAGCTACCAAACCTTTGGCAAACATTTGAAAATGCGATCTAACCTCCATATTTGACATAGACGAATGATCAATTAGAGCTTGAGGAGCTTGAAGAGGAGCTCCTTGATTCACATTGTCCTCTTTCATCCTTCTAGCATTAGCCCTTTGTGTATTCGTATCCAGAAGACACAAGAGAAGGATCAGGAAAGGAAAATATTTTTGAGTCAAACTCTAAGGCACGACTTAAGAGTAATGAATAAGTGATATTTTATAAACATCTTGTAGCCTCTCATTCATAAGTGTGGCACACTTCACACTCATGAACAAGACTCTACTAGATGTGGCTTATGAGACATCATCCTAGTAGCACTGTGCCCTCTCTCACAAACCTTAACTCTTGTTGTGAGGGCATCGATAGAAGCCCTGAGGGGCGTCAATGCAAAAGTAATAGCTCTATCAATCATCCGGGGAACCTTATCCTCTAGTTAGGAAGCACACACATTAATTGAATGGGCTAGGTGCCCATGTTGAGCAACATGGCCTGGAGGCAGTAGTACCAGCAACAGATCTATAGGGTGTGGGAGCAACAAAAGTACTCAGAGTCTCAGAGGACCCAGTGGCCGCAGTGGCAAGACTACCTCTGCAGGTAGTGAATCAATATCAACCTCCGGGAATGTGTCCACCAGAGCTGCTCTCCTACTATCGGCCTCATCCCTTGTGTACTCGGCCGCTATGAACCGGATGCCTGTAGAGGATGTGGGCGTAACCTCGACATCCGTCTACTTATCTCGTGGTATTCTGGCTCGATAGCATAACTCTGTGATCAATACCAGAAAGAAGAGGGACGTCTAGCGCTGCTTAGCCCTCATGGCCATCTCCTGCTCAAATATCATCCCCAAATTTAGCCGCTTCCTGGCTATGATAGACCCAAGGCAGGCCGCCTTTGGGTGGCGGAGGATGGACTCATTATGTAAAGGCATAATCGAGTTGCTGAGGAATCCAAACCAGTACCTAGCACCTATATTTAAGTCCTTCTTTCGATAGATGCTTCGCCCTCAATCCATTATCAGGTGGTGTCAAAAATCACGGGGGATAGCCAACCCTTCAGATCATCCAGAGTCTTTGTAGTAATCATACTCTAGTACTCGTGCATGAAGTCTGAGCCCTCTCAAAGACAACATTTATATAATCATTGTTGCATACAATATTCCTTAATAGGACCATCGATCACAGACTCCACTGTCTTGAAGGCACGAGCCTTATTCTTCCCCTGAGGCACCAGGTTACTGTAGGCAGCATAGAACTCCTGAACCCATGTAGAATGTATGGGCCATGGGGCCTGGTGAAGACTTTGAATCGGTTGAACCGATAAGTGTCCCACACTGCTAGATGCCTGTCCACTACACCATCCATGGACAATCTCTTCTCCTGTAAGATAGTCCTCGATCCCCCGACCTTTAACCGGTTGAGTAACCGGGGAGGACGACCCTGTACTGGTGTTGCTGGAACCACCGTCTGTGCTGGAGATGGCACTGAATCTGAAGCAGGAGGGGTCAGCTCTAGAATCCTAGATGGATCATTACAAGCTTTGGAACAATGCTCTGCTCTCTGAGCCTGTAATAACTAATCATCCTCAGGCTCAGAGAATGAAGCCTGAAAATCGTAGGACTTCCCCTCACTGCCAGAGTTGTACTCCGATGTTTTCGCTATGGGCATCCTTCCCATTTTCCTTGCCTCCCCTTAGAGGTAACTTCTTGCCTTTGGCCTTGGAAGCCGCTACTTCCTCATTTATCATGATCCCACGTACCTGATTTTGGGGCGGCATGCCAATATTATTCAAAATCGTTCTAGCCATTCCTGCAAAACAACGTAGAAAGATGTTAGACAAAGTTTCCAAAAAAACACAGAAAAAATGTTGTAGAATGACTCACCGAACCGTTTGGCGAGTCGCCGAGTCACCTTTGCGAGCCAGATCGGGTTCGCTGAAAGTACCAGTGACAAAATTCTCCAAACCCAAGACACTTTGGCGAGTTTCAGGGCCATTCAGTGAATTTCTGACACTAATCGGCGAGCAAGAAGTAGCTCACCGAAAGTTACAGTGTATTTTAAGGGTTAGGGGCACAAAAAGGGTGATCTAGAAGGCCTTTCAGCGAGCTCAGGCTTCTCGTCGATAGTTACAGAACAAACTCAACAAAAAGTGGAAATTAAAGACGATCTGTGGGGGACTTTCGCGAATTGACGAACCAATCGGCGAGCTCGACTTAGCTCGTCAAATGGCCCAATGTGTCAGTTTTCAACCCCAAGCTTTGAAATCAAGCCCGCAACCCACAAAAGTAAGTTGAAACATAAACACCATTAAATTAACACTACACCCATACTACCCATGCCCTCGGAGTACTCAAACTTCCCTCAATTTGGCCAAAATTTGCCATTTGATGACTTTTACCCTTTAAAATGACGTCAAATGCTCCATCATTGGGAAAATTACATCATTTAGCACAATTCAGGGTTACTTAGACTTCACCCAACTAGACCTAACACAAATATACCACATCCCAACAATTTAGACTTGATTTTAACAAGCAAGACACGTGAATCGATCAATTTTAAGCACTTAGGCACTAGTTTAAACAAATTACGGGCAACCTAACACTTGCATACGATTAAAACAAAATTCCAGCACAAAACAAAAATGAATTTACCTATAGTATATGATTTTAGCAAGAAATTTCAAGTACGGGGTTTGGAAAACCAACCTTTATGCCGAATTCAGAATTTGAATAGTTAGGCGGGAAAGTTCCACATTTCTGAGCAATGATTTCACACAAAAGCGGTTAAAATCAAGTAAATAAGCAAGATCTAAAATGGGAAGTGAGAGTACATGATTGAAAATGAGAGAAGTTAAAGCATTTTGAAATTTAAAACTGTTTGGCCTTTAAAGCCTTTCAGTTCGCGCTCCCTTCGGTGGAGTAAGTCGTGATCACCAAACCACTCGGCGATTCCCTACGGACTCCTACCAATTTAGGGGTTCAAATGGTGGACAAAGTCGGGCTCACCGACCTATTCGATGAGTCGTCGATTAAGCATATTGCACGCCGAGTTATACAGAGTCCCCCTTTAAGCTTGGTGGTTCCAACGGTGGTCCAAGTCAGGGTTTGACGACCTATTCGGCGTGTCGCCGACTGGATTTTGGCTCGCCAAACTACCAGTTTTCCAACGTTTTTCACTTTTCAACCTGTACAATCAACACCCATAATTCAAAATAAAAAACTAAAGCATTAAAAACTTGGGGTGCCTCCCAAGAAGCACCATAGTTAACGTCGTGGCACGATGAAAGTACCCATTTACAAATCATACTTCGGGTTTGCCAAGGTATCACCTGGTAGTCCCCCTTTTGGCCTCAGGTTCAAATGAAAAGAAATTTGACCCATTTGGGTCTTGAACTGCTTGATTAACATGGAATGGGAGGTGACTGTCTGATTAAGTGTAAAGACATCATCCTTCATCTCTTTCAACACTTTGTCTGACCCATCAACTTCATTGAGAATATAGCATATCTTCCGTACAAATATTTTCAGACTCCTTGGGCTTTTGACGCTCATGGGGTGGGACGTACCTGTCCTTGTCACCCTCTCTTTCCTAACAAGTGGCGTTACAATCAAGCCATTCTCTTTCACAATATCTCCATCCCTCATCTCTATTCTAACCTGGGTTTCCACCCAACCATGAATAGTTTTGCCGATATCCACCTTATTGATTAGCTAGGAAGCTCACTTCCTCACTGTAAAGTGCTTCAAAATGAGCTTCTTCGGGATTCACTCCACCAACACCAATAATATTAACACTTTTTGCACCACTACCAATCACATTTTTCACCAATATATCCAGATGGGTCATCATTTTGGCCATGTTTTGGTCCCTCTCTTGATCCCTTTTTATCTGCTCTTTTGTCATTCTAAAACTGAGAGGAGACACTTGACGCTCACGAGTATACCATGCTCTGTTTATCTTGGTCATGCCATCAAAGAGTTGTGATGCTACTTCATAGGGTTGTTGCATTATACCACCGGGAACAAGTTTAGCCGCAACTCCTTTGTTCACCGAGTAAATGCTCCTATAGAAGTATTGTAGTAGCATATTGTTTGGAAGTCTGTTAGTCGAGCATTGAAGTACCAACTTCTTAAATCTTAGCAACGTCTCATTGATAGGCTCACCCTCCAAGCGTTTCAAACCTTGGATGTTGTCTCTAAGTGTCATCATCTTAGATAGGGGAAAGAATCTCACAAAGAATGTTATATTCAGTTCATCCTGTGAAGTGATGGAATCCCTTGGTAACTCAGCCAACCATTTTGTAGCCTCACCCATTAAAGAGAATAGGAACAACCTGAGACAGACTGATTCTTTTGATATGTTCTTGAATGAGAACAGAACACAAACTTCCACGAAGTTCCTAATATGCTCATAAGGGTCTTCATGTACCAACTCTCCATATAATCCTTTAATTTGGAGAAGCTGTAACATTGTGCTCGTGACATGGATGATTGCATTAACTTCAATAGGGGCTAGACAAATTAAACCAACACCACCCAATTGGATTAGGTCATTCACATCATTAAAATTCCCAATATCATCTTGGTGGCCCATATGGCTACCACTGCTTCCATTTATGCTCATATCTTCCTCTATTATAACACAAACAACACAAAACCTAAAAACTAAAGTAAGTCGATTCAACTACAACCAAAGAGATCACAATTCAACTTCAATAAAAGAATTTTAAACAACAACACTCCCCGACAGCGGTGCCATTTTGATTAACGTTACAACTACACCTCATCCAATTCTAGGTGCAAACGATCGTTAAGCAGTATAAAACCCAATGAAGAGTTAGGGTCGAACCCACAGTGAGAGGTACGTATTCAAATTCAAGTATAAAGTATAAACGCGGTACAAATAGCTATATGAATATAAATTATCAAAAAAGACATGTAGAGAGGAAACAATTAGCCTAACCTCCTCTTTGGTTTGTAAGGAAGTTCAGTATGGAATTTGGCCAAATCGGGGGAAGTCTAAGTACCCCGAGGGCATGGGTAGTACGGGTCTTGCTTTAATTTCTTAATGTAAGTTTTGATTTTGATTCATTGGTTGCAGTCTTGATTTTGAAGTACGGGTGAAAAATTGCACATTGGGCCATTTGGCGAGCTGGGTCAAGCTTGACGAAGGGTAAATCACCTTTTATTTTGCTAAATGTTGAGGTTCTGTACTGTAACATTCGGCAGTATGCTTGTGCTCGCCGAGTGAACTCGGCGACTCGCCAAAGGTCCCTTCTGATAGTTTTTCTCCACCCTTAATTCCCAAAAATGTTCTGTAACTTTCGGCGAGCTACCTTTAGCTCGCCGATTGGTGTCAATAATCATGAGAAATCAACTACTTCCCGGGCGAAGTCTACCAAAGTTCCTACGAAGGGAGGTAAAGGCAAGGGCAAGACGCCCATTGATATTATACCTACGGAGGAGAGATCTAACAGTGAGGGGGTTTACGCCACCCACCTCACCACCTTTGGCAGTGAGTACGAGTCTCCGAATAACTCTCAAACTTCTATCTCCGAGTGTGAGGATGATCAATTACTGCAAACCAGGAGAGCGGAGCTACACTACAAAGTAAATAATGATCCATCTAAGATCCCACTCCTCCTCCTCCTCCTCCAGCTGCAGCCCCAACATAGACAGTGGTCCCAACACCACGATTACAGGGTCCTCCTCCCCAATTACTCAACCGACTAAAGGCCAATTGTTTGAGGAACATCGTAGAGGAGAAGAGATTGTCTATCGACGATGTGGTGGATAGAAACTAGTGGTGTGCAACACTATCAAGTTCCACAAGTTCAAGTTATTTACAAAAACTCGGGTCCCCTACATTCCCAATTGGGTCCGGAAGTTCTATTCAGCCTATAGAGAGCTAGTGCCGAAGGGAAAAATAAGGCTAGTGCCTTCAAACTGGTGTACTTCATGATGGTTCGTGGCAAGAAAGTTAAATGTCGCTGCTTAGATATCAATGGTGTCCTAGGATGCTCCTTGGATATTATGCATGACTAAATCAACTTCATCTAGAAGAAAACCTTGGAGGACCTTAAGGTTTGGCTGGCACCCTTTATATCTAATTCCACCCCGAGGTGGATAGGGGCAGGTGCACCAATAGAGACAAAAGATATGAATGTTGCTGCCAAATATTGGTTCGGGTTTATCAGTAGCACTATTATGCTATCTCTGAATGAGTGTCCATCCTCAGACACCCCAAGACACCTTGTCTAGGGTCTATAATTGCTCGCCAGAAGATGAATTTGGGGTTGTTAATCAAGCAACAGATGGCAATGAGGGCCAAGCAGATACAAACCTCCCTCCCATTTTTTATGCTGATCACTGAGTTGTGAAGACGGGCCTGTGTTCCTAGAGATGAAAAGACAGATGTGGAGGTAACACTCACCTCCTCTACTGACATCCGACTTATGGATGCCGAGTATTTATGGGACGGGGCTGACAGGAGGAGGGCAACACCAGTGGATACTTCCCCGGAGGTTGACGTTGACATGTTGACGTTGACATGTTGACGATAGAGGAAGTTATGCCCCCTTAGGCTAGTGGGCCTTAAAGTACTTCAAGACCTTCATCTTCTGAGACCCCTAGTACATCTCCTGCACCCCCTCCCACTATACCTTATGCTGCTTCTTCTACATCCCGACCCCCTATCACCTAGGCTATGCTTTACAAGATTGGCAATTTGGCCCAATCTGCTAATTGCGTGCCTCTCAGGTAGAGGATGCTATGCTAGGGATGATAGAGTGGGCTATTGTTTCTTCCTTAGCCCCTATTAGAGGTGAGATGAGGGAGTATGGTGTGCATATTTATGGCCATAAATTTGCCTTGGATGCCCTGGCTGTGAGAAAGGAATAGTCTGAGAAGGGACATGAAGCTACATATGTTGTGACGGCTTTGAAAGCCGGTATTGTGGGGCTACTTAGAGATGTGGATGACTTGAAGTCCACTAACCTGTCGATGATGTTTGGGATGGTGGATATTCCTAACATGTCGAGTGCAGATATTCCAGCTTGTTCTAAGATTCCTCTGACTAATACCAAAGATTAGACTAGAGCTGATGATGCTGCTGCTGAGTATGATGCTTAGACATATAAGAAGAAGCTTGGTGTTCGTGAGGAGACAATTTATGATGATTTGGCTAACTTATAGGGTGCCATGTTTGAGACTGCTAGGCAGACATCACTTTAGGACACGTCTATGGTGCTCTCCAGTAGAGCCAAGGATGAATAGACATCGGGCACTGATGCCCAGACAGAGGGAGTTGCCTACATGCATACCTCACACAGGCCTAGCCTGGCAGGATTATTTTCATTGCCTCCTTTCTATTCTCTTTTTAGATAGATTTTGTTTTATTTGCTTTTGAGGACAACTGCTTCATTTTATTGGCGGGGTGAGGTATTTCCATACCTACCTCTTGTGGGCTATTTTTGTGAATATCGGTTTGGTTTTGATTGTGTTTTTGTGGCTATTAGAGATTATTGGTTTATATATATCTTGGTTGTTCGATTATGGTTGTTGATAAATTTTGGCCCATTGTTTTAATATGAAAATGGTGTTGAAATGGTTTTGAACCAAGTTTAAACATTTTCCCACCTCTTTTATGTGTGATTGTTGTTGTTTTTGTGCAAATTTGAGTGTCGATTGTGGTCAATACCGATGGCTTAAATAGTGCTCTTAATTGTACAAAATCAATGCGCACCTACGCTGAGGCAAACTAAGTTACATAAGCAATATGTGAACTCTTAGCATCTCGTTGTGACTAGTCAATTGTTGATTAAGTCCCTTGTGATGAACATTGCACGCTAACTAGAAAGTGTGGAGTCTTGTTTGATAGTTGTATCAATGCCTTGTGTGGTGAGGTTGTCTTGAACATTCTGCTTGATGACACTTAGAATTTTCCCCATTGGTCTGATTGATTGAGTGAAGCAAGCAATTGAAATGATCTTAGGAAAAAGTTTTGAAGAGTGCACTAATTTGACAATAGACCTCTTTGTGGCCAACCTTGTGAGAAGTGTGAACCATGCTTGGCACCTTTTGAGCCTACCCTTTTCTTTGGAAGAAACTTGAACAACTTTAACCTCTTTATCCCATCACCCATAATTGTCATAAAGTATTGGTTCCATTTAATAGCCAACTTAGGCAAGAGCTTAAGTTGGGGTTGTGGTTAAAGAAAAGGTGAGTTAAGAAATGTGGAAAATCCCCTCCTTTGATGAATTGTTTTGAAAATGATGGAACCCCTCCATGTAAAAAAAAAAGAGAGAAGAAAGAAAAGGAAAAGACCGAAAAAGAAAAAAAAAGTTGTGAAATATAGTGTGTGAAAATAGTAAGAGAAAAGGGGTATATAGTGATTCATGTTTAGTTGAATAATGGGGTTGATTATGAACATGTTTGAATGTGAAAGAGAAGGAGAAAAAGTGTTTTTCAGGCCATACTTCATGAGGGTAGAAGCCACTAAGAATAAATGACCATACCTTTGAACTCATCCCCATTACAAGCCTTAAAAAGACCTTTGTGACCTTGAGTGAGCTGAAATGAATGTTGATTGGAAAATAAAGGCAAGCCTATGGGTGGAGTCATGCATGTGTTCATCTTTTTGAGTGTGAGAGTTGTATGTGATTTCGAGAGCTTAAAATTTTGAGAAATGTTGTGTGAATATGGAATCATATTTGTTGTGAGGGCATTTGAATACCTTTGTTGAGCTCGAACTTGCATTTGAAGCAAGCATTGTGAGCTTGAGTACATTTGATAATGGTGAGTTACAATTTGAAACTTTGAGTGCACAATTGATCATTGTATGTCTAGTTTGAACCTTTTTGTGTGCATTTATGTTGAGTCTTAAGCAACACTGTTTGTAGACATCCTGGTTGAACCAATTGATCTTGAGTTTTACGTGAGGACAAGAAAAAGTTTAAGTTTGGAATGTTGATGAGTCCGAGATTTCGACTCATTTAGGGCTTTGTTTTGATAGTTTAAGTGTCCTCAAATGCCTAATTTATGCTCTAAACTAAAGTTAAAGTGTTGATTTGCAGTTGTGAAGGATAAGGAGCAAGGCAAAGATACTACCAAGCATAAATGAGCAAACAAGCTGAAGATGTGAAGAAAAGCGATCCTGGTGATTGCCGAGACCATTCGGCGAGCCGTGGAGTGGCTCTTTCGCTCGCCCAAAATTCCTACGTGCCAGCCCTACGGAAGAACCAATATGGCGATAGGAATGGGCAGTCAGCAGATCATCGAATGACTCCACGACAACAACTTTGATCTCCTAAGTTTACAGAACTCTGAGGACTGATGGCCAATGAAAATTAGCGATGGAAGGGAGCGAAGGGCGGATCGCTGACCTGGTTGGCGAGGCGCGACTTACTCCGCCAAATGCCCCTGAAGGACAAAAATTGAACAACTATAAATTGAAATTTTAAATGAAGTTCCATAGTTCTGATTCCACATGTCTAAAATTTTTAGTTTTTCTTTGAGTTTTTGAGTTCCCGTTGGAGACTTTGAAGCTTTTGAGACAAAATTTTGAGGAATTGCATTGGATTTTCGAATTTATTCAATTTTGGAGCATTGTAGAGACTTGAAAACTTTTACCCAGATCATTGCTAATATTGTATTGTTGTTTAATGATTTAAATGTTATTTTAATGTGGGTTTGATCAATAGCTGAGTAATAATTCATGAATTGTAGTTGCGAATACAATTTTAGCTTAGTCTTTTGGGCTTGCTCGACAGAGAAGTTCCAAAACCAAGGTTATTGATAAATGATTGTAGTGTGTGGGTTGTTATGGGTTCAGCTCGAGAGAGTGAATTTTAACTCACTCCTACTTATGTAGCTCGAGAGAGTAGATACATTAAGGTTTTGGGCTATATTATAGTGTTAGGCTTGTCGAGATTCGAGAGAACTCGCTTGAACCATAATAGTTGTTCAAGAGAAAACTATTGCACTTATAGTCTAGCCTACCCATAGTTTTACAACGAATTATTAATAAACTTCAATTACCAATATAGCATAATTAGCCTAAAATCAATCACATCCTAAGAATTTCTCTCAATATTGTTGAAACCCCCTGTTTTCATAATTGTTTCAGTTGTTAATTGACAATCAAATCCCCCCATCTGACATTTATTGTAACCCCTTTCAATTTAACTACATGTTTATGATAATTTTTATTCTTACCACTAAGTATATTACATTTGTAACTTCGTAACTGAGTTCTAACTTGTACCGCGCCCTCTGTGTTCGACCCCAATCTTTTTTTGGGTTTTATACTAGATTACGATCGCCAACACATACTATTGATTGAGGTGTGGTTGAGAGTTTATCCTCATCTCTTTCCTTCCTACTCTAGCTTGAGGTAATGAGTTCCTCATGGTTTGTTCTTTGTTTTGAAGTCATGTGGTTTTACATATTTCCATGATTTCCTTATTATGCATGCTTTATGAAAAGTTCAAGTTTTGAGAAAATGAGTTTGTTTAATTGACTCTTACATGTTTATGTGGACATGAGTATGAATTGCATGTAGACTACTTGATATGATGTTATAAGCATGACTTTAGCTTGGAGTTGATGTTTCCTTCTCGGATATATGCATTTGAGTATGTTGTTAGCTTGAAGTTGATGTTCCCTCCGTGGATAAGTGTATTCCATGCATGATTGGATCTTAGATTAAGTTTTATCCTTCTTATGATGTTTTGATAATGTATTAGCTTGGAGTCGATAGTTCCTCCTTTGTTATATGAATTGTCTTGTATGTTGGGTTGTTAGTTCCTCTCCTACTCCTCTTTTACTAGCTTGAATCTTATTCGAGGACAAATGATCCCAAGGGGGAGATATTGTAACACCCTAGATCCGAAAGAGGGCATTATGGATGACTTCATAAAGTGGCAGGTGGCAATCATGTGGACCACCCACGGCCCGTCACAACAATAACAAAATAAATTAGAGGCAATAAATATTGTCATTAATAAAGAACGGTAAAGTATTTACTAGAATTAGTTAAGTGAGGTTAGAAACAATGTCACTAAGGCTTTAGGGACATATACAAAGAGTGCTAATTGCCGCTAATGATCATTTTTGATGTAGTGCGTGGATGGGACCACGAACCATAGGTTTCATCCGTGGATAGCCCTGCCTGAAGAAGGTCTGAAGGCTCAAGACCACGGCCTGACCAATGGACAGTAGGTCAGACCACGCTCCGTGGTTGGGGTCCGTTGTTCAGTGGCCAAGAATCCACCTTCTGACCACCATCGACGGCCGTGTAGACAGACCATCAGTTTGTCCATGGTCGTTGATCGGTGGCCGTAGGTCATGGTCTAGTAGTTAAGTTCACAGGTAGTTGGGTCTTTTCCTAATTATCTTATCTCTATTCTACGTCATTTTGCTTATGTCTAAGGCCCCTATATAAGTATTTTAACCCCCAAATTCAACCCATTCAAGTCATTCTTCCAAAATCACAAAAGAAGATCAATTCTCCTCTCCAAAATATTTCTCTCTCTGGAATTTCAAGAAAAAGAAAGGGTTCAAGCTTGGATCAATGTCAAGTCTCAATTCCTCCATTGAAGATTAGCAAGTGGCTTTAACGTATGATAGTTTTCATCCATAGATTCCTTCGATTCATGGAGTTTCCAAATTCTTCTATTTTCAAGAAATACCCAATTGAGTTAGGGTTCTCTTCATTGTTGATTTAAATGATTGAATTATGATCTCTTAAGCATGTATTTATAGAAATACCTGAAATCCATATCTAAACCATGTTTTCTAAATGTTGATGATTGAATGTGGGTTTTGAGCCTTGAAAGGTAAATTATGGATTTATGCATGTTCTTATGTAATCTATGCAAATGTTTTGAGGATGCTTTGAGAGTAAAGTATCAATGATGATGTTGTTGATGTGTTATTGAAAGGATTTTCTCATATACACATAAAAGCATGATGTCAAAGGTTTTCTCACATAATAAGGATTCTAGGGTTGAAAGGTCTTCTCACCTAATTGAATCAAAGATTAAGAGCTATCCTAATGAAACCTAACTTGGATTGGTTATTGAACGATACATTTCCATGGTTGATGACTTAGCTTGGATTGGCATAATGACGTACCCTTCCATTGATAATAAGAACAAGTAAGAAATTACTATTCCGTGGGTTTTATGCTTGGCACCGAGAGGATAGTTAGATCGAAACTCTCCTATTAGTATAGGCCGGGTTTCTAGAAGCAACTCTTTCTCCCTTACCTATGTTTCCCATAGGATGATTTTCTAGACAGACATTAGCTAGTGGATCCACCTAAGCTAGAATTTCATGGTCCTTACCTTGGTAAGTAAGATAACCCTTTGTGGTGTGGGAGACACCGGGGGATCATGTTATAGCTCACATGGTCTCTGTGTTAGTTAAGGTTAATTTCGACATTAATAATGAACTAAGGTTACTTCAAGAAGTAACGCATATGTGTTCAAAGGTTTTAATGATGTTAGCTTGCAATGGCCATGTTTTATGACTTATGTTTTCTAACCCTTTTATATCATGTTTTAGCTTTGTCGATTACGTGTCATGAAATGTCCCTTTTTAGCATGATTTAAATGTTTTATGCATAGCTATCATACTTGGTGCATTGTTTTTTACTAACGCATACTCTTGCCTACATTTCTCCAAATGTAGTGTTCGACAGTCAGGTTTCTTAGTTTTGTGGCTAGTGGTTGATTTAGAGTTTCCCGAGCTTTGCTGAGTCCTCATGCTTCGAGGATAGACTTTCATTGTTCTTAGTTTTTTCATGTATTTCAGTTTTGGACATGATGTATAGGCTAGGACCAATTTCATTTTATTGTATTAGATGGCTATTGAGACAAGTGTTTTAGACTGTCACATTTATTTACAAAACTATTGGACTTGAAATGTTGTTTTTCTTCTATTGTTCTATTTCTTATGTTATGAATTCTAAGTTGCTTGTATGGGGTCCCTTGGGGTCCTATACGTATTGTTACATCTAGGGGGTAACCCTGGGTCATGACAATATTGAGGTTTCGAGGGGTTCCCATGTCTATCATCTAAGATAGAGGTCCTCAATATATCTCTCATTTCTGGAAATTGTTTCAGAAAGGTCTTGGTACTCAAGTAAATCTCAGGTAATAGTTCTTCTCAAGTCTCTCAATTTACTCTTGTGTAATTCAGTCTCAGTATCTTGTTTCCTTAGTGATCCTTGCATTTCAGCACATTTGCATGTTCATATAACTCAGTGTAGTTAGATATCAGTTTCTAGTACCCAGTAATTGGGATTATAGCCTTTCCCTCTATACTCAGCTTGTTTAGACTTCATTTGAGGATGAATGTTCCCAACGGGGATATATTGTAACACCTCTGATTCGAGAAGATGAAAAAATACAGCTTTCCAAGATCATGTGTGAGAACCAATGGAAGCCACCAACATAGTGTGTGTCAGACCACGTACTGTAGATGGGGTCCCATGATTCAGTCCCAGACTTTGGAAAATTTAGGATCAAAAGGTGACACCTACGTCTGTGAACTATGGTGACACCTACCCTCACCTATGACCGTAGGTGAGGGTCAACAACTTTTTAGAGGAAAATGGTTGTTGGGTGAAATTCAAACCGTCATATCTTTTAGCACATTTTAATTAGGTGGACCATGAGCTATCAAATAAAAGATAATTGAATGCTCTTTTCAACGCTATCGAGTTTGCTAAAATCCAAGATCGGAGTAAAAAGCTATGCTTGTTTTAGTAAAGCCCTATGTGGCAGATCTTGAACCACTACCCCAGTCAACGGCTGGTAGTTCAAACGACAGTCTATCAGTCCCACCGCGGATGGCCTTCATCATCCTTTAAGTCTTGGTCGTTTTGGTCTTTTCCCTATGTGTTGAGGCACTTAAACTACGTCCTTTGATGCCTAAACTACATCATTTACTCTGTCTAAGCCTAATAACCTAGTCAGACATACCTAGAACCCTCATTCTCCGAAATTCTTCCAAATAAGAAAGAAAAGAAGAGAAAGAGGCGCTAGTTTCTTGAAAGAACAAGCAACAGTGTTGTCACGCCCCGAGCCTACACCCTAGATGTGGCTGGCACTCGAGAACAATTACTGGCCCCAAGCCAACCTTTGGCCTAGGTCAATACTCAGCAGAAGACTTACTTAACAATAACAAAACTTTAAAAGTAAAGTTTTAATTCAATGTGTCAAAATACATACTCAGAATATTTTATGTAAAACATATACTGGCCAAAAGAGGCAACTAAAGTCCTTAAACATTAAACATAGGAAATGAAAAAACTTCTCAACTGCTATATTTTATTTATGAAGCCTGTAATACAATGAAGGATGTCGGCACAAGACCCCGATCATCCTAAAAAATCTAAAATAATGGAAATAAATGAGGGATCCTCCGAAAGCTAGGAGACTCGCCAAAGCTAACTCGAACTGCTATGGTATCAACGAAGCACCTGTTGATGACCTTGATCTCCTCTATCTGCATCATGTAATGATACATGCCAAATGTAATCAGTACATTGAATGTACGGGCATCTAAAGGTAAAACTAAACATAACATAAAAGCATGAAGTTGGAAAGAGGGAAACATACTCACCTCAACTCTTCTCAACACAACCTCAACTCATGGATACTCAATATCGTATAAAAAACAACAATAACAATGCAGTTTATATAAAGCATTTAAAATAGTAGATAACAACTCAATGTATTTAAAGATACAATAATAATTCAATTTGAATCTAAAGATACAAAATAACTCAATTTGGAAGATTCTCTAACCGACAACCATCACTATGAGTTATGTAATGATACAACGTCTCACCTACGCTGCCAGAACTCTCCTATACCTTTACAGAGTGTAAGAAATCATCAACTAAGTGGATCCACTAAGCTATGCTTAAAAAGCAATAAGGAATCATCTAAAAACTATGACACTTTCTACCCACGTTGGCTACATAGTTTATGAGGACTTTGAGTTGTATGAACTCATCCTCATATCGGTGCTCAATACTACTCCCAATAATAAAACTTAGCTCATATGTTTAAAAAAATTTCCTCATCCTCAAGCTTTAAGATTATTACTCAAAAGGTTCTCTTAAAAGAGATTATACTCAAAAACTCCTCATGAACTCATTTGGAAATCAATGTTTCCTCTCATTTTAAATGTATAAAAAATCACTCATGGGAATACTTAGTTCCCATATATTCATTCCAAAAAATGAAACTCAACTCTCCACATCTTCAAACTCAAGTGCACAACACTTAAAAAAAGGTTTTAAAAGATTGTAAAAGACTTCTCAAAATGACTCGAAAGAACTCCCAGGACATTACTCTTAACTCTATCTTGAATTTAAATTATGAATTCAAGGGTTATGATACATGTTATGAAGGATCTCTCTATGTTTATATGTAGTCTAGAGTAGTTAGAATAAAAAAGGAGTAAAGGAACACCTTAAACGAACTCAGATGGGTCATACGACAGAAAAAGAACGGGGGCAGGCGAGCCTGGCGCACTGAGTTGTGCAGGGCACCATCCCCTGAACTTCAGAGAGCTCATATTGGCTCATTGCAGGGTTAGCGCGCCAACTCTCTTGGTGCATCAGATGCGCGTCGCACCACCGCTTCCCCTGAACGGCCAGACACATTTGTTTTCTTGTTTTCTGACCCTAATTCGGCTAGAATAAATTGTTTTCCGGAAAGTTTCCTTAGATTCAATTGCCCAATACAAGTCCACAAAAACCTACTCACTTTTTCTCAATAAAAATCCTCGAAGATCAAAATCCTCACCTCAAGAATTCATCAAACTCCATACACAAAAAATGAAGAACAAAACCTCAAGAACATCTATAGAGAATTCAGATCATTTAACCTCAAGAACAAAATTATGGATGAAATTTACATGATTTGCGTGTGGGTGAAGGAACCCAACACGATGAAAACACACATACCTTAATTTTGTGAAATTCCTCGACAAATCTCAAGAATCTTGATGAACGCCTTGAACCTCTCCTCTTTTCTCCTCTTGAACTCGTCTCAAAACCCTAAGCATAATTTAGAGTTGTGAAAACTGATCCATATAAGTTTTGACCCCTAAAATAATACTAAAACCGCTTTAAAGATGATAGGGTAAGGAATAGACCAAAATACCCCTCATTAAATCAGGTGAATTTCCTTAATTAGACATACTGACATCAAATAGGCATATCTCCCTCATCCGAACTCAAAATTTAGAAAACTCGATGGCGTTGGAAAGAGAATTCCAAGATATTTCATTTGATATCTTATGGGTCACCTAACTTATCATGTACGGAAAGTTATGGCCTTTTGAATTTAACCCAAAACTCACAACTTAAGCTTAATTTAAACAAATCTCAAATTAGAGATTTCCAAAACTAGTTCTTTCTAAATTTAGTTGTTTCTAATACCGAGGTGTTACAAGTATTGTTAAAGTTTCAAACCCGAAATCCAAAGGATTTCTCCATAGATTTCGTCACTAGGTAAGTGGGATTTAACTAGTGGGTACCTTTCATCCCCGAATTCCCTAGAATTCACTCATTTCCTTGATTCTACATAGCTTATTTAGACTTAGGGTTTGTAAAATCTTGGAGAATTGCTGTGATTTCAGTTGCTATAGTATCCATAGTCTAAATAAAATATTTTCTTGGAAACGTTGCTTAATTCCTTGTATAAAACTTAGAACCCTAGTTGGTGTAAATTCTCTTAATTTATGAATTATATATTCTAGGTCAGTTGAACTGAAAATCATGCCCCAAATTTTGAATCTCACATTCTCAGTTAGCAAGTTAGTATTTTGAGCTATTCAGTATTTAGTGCATTTTAGCTTCGTATGTATTCAGTTGGGAGTAGACTTAGCACCGAATTGGACTAGGTTACACCATACCCTCATAGTCCTAGAACTATGTTCCCGCATAAGATTATAAGTCCCCTTTGTTGGGCATAAGTTTTTAGTGATCACACCACAGTCATGCCTGTATACCCCTGGCAAGGCATAGTGGGTCCTCTCGATGGGGTGTATACATCAACTCCACGTTTAGCTCACGTCCTTTATGTCGGTTAATAGTAACTCCCACAGTCAGACTCTTAGTGCATTTGACCAGGTTTTCAGCATTAATATAAGTATACAGTTCAATATGTTATCTTCATGAAAATTACTTAGTCATTGCATTCAACTTAAGCTTTCAGTTATGTTTTAGTATTTTTATTCTTGCTCAGATTATGTCATTGCTCAGTTATGCTTTGTTCAGCTCATATATATTTGTTCATCTTAGTATATATATCCTACATGCTCAGTACATTCCAACTACTGATGCATACTCTACACTACATCCTTTAATAATGTAGGTTTAGGTACTGAGCATCCAGATCACGCTTAGATCGATTCTTCGTCCGCATTCAACAACTTCAATGGTGAGTCCTCATATTTTGATGACAATAGACATGCTTTCGTTTTAGTCATTATTTTCCATTTTGGGAGTTAGCCTAGGGGCATATCCCAGTAACTCAACTCATTTAGAGGCTTTTCAAACCTAGTAGTAGATTCATCTTGAGTTGTTAAGTGGTTGTTTCGGTTATCACTAAACTCTTAGTATGTCTTATATATTAAAACTAGTTGGGTTTTTCCCTATTTTTAGATATTTACTATTTTAGCTTCAGCATAGTATATGTTTTACTCAGTTATATTCGTTATGATATATGTCAGAGTCACGGTTAGCTTAGGCTCACTCGTGATACTAGATCCCATATTACGTCAAGAGGGTAGCTTTGGGGCGTGACAGTGAGCACTGCCAATGATGTATAGTTGATGGTCTTAGAGGAGTTTGGGGAGTACAAGAGGGCCCGTTCTTTTGGTCAGGTTTCTGGTGCCTCATCTAGAGGTGGAGGTTCGTATAGAGGTAGTGGTTCCTTCTAGCGCTATTATCTAGTTCATGCTTCTATGCCTGCAGGTGAGAGTGGGCAGTTAGCCCGAGGATCTTATGGTTCTCGCCGAGGTAGCTATAGTAGTTTATCTCATTCGAAGTGGTAATTATATATGCGGATATCTTGTTTCAATTGTGAGAATCCAGGTCATATGATGCGATAGTGTCCTCTAAAGACTCATTCAAGACCACAATGTTCTTTTTTAACTGCTCCAACCAGAGATTCAGTTCCTCCTACCGGGGTCGAGAAATAGTTCAGACCAATAGAGATGTAAAATTTCTGGTAAGGGTGTTCTAGCCCCCACATGGTTGAGGCAGATGTTCTACTTAGGCAACATGCATCCGAAATGGACAGTGCTATACATTTCCAAAGAGGCCTAAGCTTGAGATTAGTGATATTATGATCACAAGTATCGTCCCAGTTGGCCATCAACCTATGTTTGTATTATTTTATTCGGGATATACCTTCTCTTATGTATCTACATATTTTACTGCTGGGTTTGATATGATGGCAAATTTCATATCGGTGCCTTTTCATGTTTTCTACACCAGCGGGTGAATCCTTAGTAGTGGATCGAGTGTATCGATCATGTCTTGTGTCTTTGGGTGAGTATGTTGCTTGGGTAGACCTGATCATTTTGGTGATGATAGACTTTGATTTTATCTTGGGTATGGATTGTCTTTCTCCATATCATGATATTCTTGATTTTTATGCTAAGACTATGACCTTAGCGATGTCGGCTGTCCCGAGAGTTGAGTGGACGGGTGCTAGTGGTTCTTACCCTAACAAAGTTATCTCCATCATTAGAGCTCAAATATTGGTTGATAGTGGGTGTTTGTCCTACTTGAATTTAATTTGGGATACTACTATTGAGCCACTTCCCATGGATTATGTCCCCGTGGTTCAAGAGTTTACAAAAGTGTTTTCTATTGATCTTCGATGAGTCTAGATTTCAACTCAATTAGGGCTAGTTTTTCATAGTATTAATGCTATCAATATGTATTTTGTGCTGTAAATTGATGTTTAAATGCGGATTTGTAGCTATGAAGGCAAAAGAACAAGTCAAGGGTATTACCAGACAATAAAGAGAAGAAAAGATGAAAAAGGCTGAAGATAAGGAAATTTGACAATAGCAAAAGTCACTCGGTGACTCACTGGGTGGAACTTTAGCTAGCCAAATGTTCCAGCGTGCCAGCCTTGGGGAGAAGTCAAATTGGCGATGGAATTGGATCTTCGGTGAACAATCGAATGGATGGGCGATAAAGACTTATATCGGCTAAAGTCGCAAGGTCTGAATGGTGAATATTTAAGTAAAAATGGCGATGGTTGAGAGAACTTGGCGTATCACCGACTTGGTCGGCAATGCTCGACTTATACCGCTGATTGACTCCGAAGGCCAAAATCTGTGAGCGTATAAATTAATTTTCAAAAAGAGTAAACAAGATACTTCCATTATTAGACTTCGATTTTTTATTGAAGTTTTTGAGAGTTTTCTAGTAGATTTCAAGTTGGGTTTTCGATACTAAGAAAGTTGGACCATTGTTAAGACGTGGATTGCATTGCCCAGCTTATGGATTACGTTGTTGGTAATCTTTTATAATTTTTCAATATGTGTGGCTAAAACCCCTATTCTTGGGGTTGTTATTATGTGATTAATTATCTTAATTAGCTTATTGATGTTAGTAATTTCTAATTTAATTGCTATTTTGAAGTGGGTTCGATTGGTAATTGAGTTTTAATTGATGAATTGTAGTTGTCAATGCAGTTCTAGTCTAGTATTCTATTCTTGCTTGAGAAAGAGGTTTTAAAATCAAGGTTATCAATGGATGATTGTAATGATTGGGTTGTTGTGGATTCAGCTTGAGAGAGTGAATCTTAATTCGATCCTACCTATTTAGCTCGATAGAGTAGATAAATTAAGGTTTTGGGTTGTTTATAGTGTGATGCTTGTTGAGGTTCGAGAGAACTCACTTGATTGGTGATAGTTGAGCAAGAGAGAACTATTACACCTAAAGCCTAGCCTACCTACTAAGACCCACCAACTTTTGGTAATTAGTAATCACTTGTATAGCAAAATTGGCAATTAATCAATAACATCCCCAAGTACCCCTTTCTACTTGATCACTCCCCTATTTTCATAGCTATTAATTGACAAATCATATCCCCCATTTAACACTTGTTGTCACCCCCTTAGGTTTAATCTAATGATTTCAATAATTTCTATTCCTACAACCGATTAGAACATGACTTTGACTTTGTAATTGAATTCTCTACCGTATCACTGCCTGTGGGATTAACCCCGAATCTTCATTGAGTTTATACTAGATTTTGATCACCTATACTTAGTATTGGATGAAGTGTAGTTGAGCATTATCAAAAATTGTGCCGTTGTCGGGGAGTGTTGTTTAGAATTCTCTTATTAAAGTATAGTTGTGATCTAATCTTGTTTGTAGTTGAATCGACTTACTTTGTTTTGTGTTTGTTATAAGCTGTTTGTGAACATGTCACGAGATGAGTGTGAACGAAAGTAGCATAGCCAGCTTGGACACCAAGCTGACATTGGCAATCTGAATGATGTCAATGAAGCAGTTCAATTGGATGGTGTAGGTGCTATTCATTTACCTCAGGTTTTGAGAGATGTTGTATTCCACGTGACTTGCATGATGTTGCAATTATTGCAAATGAAAGAATTATTTGGAGGGCTAGCTCATTAGGATCCCCATGACCATATTCAAAACTTTGTGGACGTGTGTGGTCCATTATCATTCAAAAACATCTCACAAGATTCAGTCCGGCTCCGATTGTTTCCTTTTTCATTCATGGGGAAGCTACCAAACGGTTAGGTGATCTACCGAGGGATTATATTACATCTTGGGATGATCTTACCGAGACATTCTACATAAGATATTTCCCTCTTACAAATATGATTGCATTGAGAGACAATATTCAAGGATTGAAACGTTTAGATGGTGAACCAATCCACGAAACATGGCTGAGGTTTCAGAAGTTGTTACTCCAATGTCCGACACAAGGGCTTCCAACCAACGTGTTGTTATGACACATTTACTAGAGTTTAGACTCGGTTAACAAAGGTGTGGTTGATCAACTTGTTTAAGGTGGTATTATGAAGCATCCTTTAGAGATATCGTCAACTCTCCTTGATGGGATGACGACGATAAACCGAGATTGGTATAGTCACGAGGATCAGGTGTCACATTTGACTTTCAGGATGACAAAGGAGCAAATAGAAAAAGACCAAGAGCGGGATCAAACCATAGCTAAAATGATGACCCAAATGGATGTTTTGTCAAAACATGTTATGGGTAGTGTTTCAAGGGTTATGAATGCAGTTGGAGTTAGCAGAGTAAATCCCAATGATGCACACTTTGAAACTTTGTACAATGAAGAAGTACACTTCTAGCAAATCAGGGAGGCGGTTTCGTCAAAATTAGCCAGGCCAAGTGGAAACCAAGGTTAAAATAGAGATCGTGATAGAGAGTGGCCTAACCATGGTACAAATTGGAGGGACCGAGATGGTGATAAAGAGAGATATGTTTCTCCCCATGAGCGTCAAAAGATAAAAGAGCAAAGGGCTGACCCAGAGAACTTTCACACTGAAGATATGCTTGCACACATTCTCAATAAAGTGGAAGGGTCGGACAAAGTGCTTAAGGAAATGAATGATGATGTGTCAACTCTAAACCAGATGGCTACTTCTCACTCGGTGCCATTATACAGCTAGAAACACAAATAGGTCAGATATCATCTCATTTGAACCCAAGGCCAAAATGAGGTTTACCAAGTGATACGTTGGCTAACCTAAATATTGAACATTGAATGAGTATCCACGCCGTGACACAACGTTAAATAAGGTGCTTCTTGAGAGGAAACCCAAGTGTTTAAGCTCTTATTATTGTTGTTTGAATAAAGGGTGTTGAATGTGCATGTTTAAAAGATGAAATTTTGGGAAAAGAGCAATTAGGCAAGCCCAAGGACAAGTTGGCTAGCCCGACTCGGATCATCATTTGAACCACCTAGTTGGCTAAAGGTTCTATAAAACTTGGTAGGCTAAAGAGACATTCGGTGCATCGCCGAATGGTTCAGCGACATAAATGAGTGTCACCGACTGGCGCACGAACTGAAGGGTCAAAAGGGGCCAAAACCATTTTTAATTTAAAAAATCTCCCTCATTTCATACTTTTCGACTTCTACCCTTTCACAACCCCACTCTAGATTATATTTTTCGCATTTCTTTTTTTTGTGTTGGATCAAGTGCTTGGGGGGGGGGACTTTGGTATACTTTGCTAGCCTAGCATTTGAAATTTCTGCTTTTGAGGTTGGTTATCCGAACCCTGCCTTTATATTTTGTAAATTCAAATGCATGATCATTAATTCATCGTTATAGTTGCATATTATGGATTGGTTTGATGTTTGTGGTAATCCCTGACTAAATCGTGTTTCGTTTGTGTTATTAGCCTAACTTTTTAAATCCTGTGTGTTTGATTTATGAAATTTTGTGGGTTGCGTTGGTATTATTGTTAAGTCTAGTAGGGGTGATGTAACACCCATATTCTATGTGTACTAGTTCTCTTTATATGATGCTTATAAATTACCTTGTGGTATAGTTATGAACTCGGTTTCCTATGCATCTAGTGACAATTGAATAGGTTTAAAGTGAACTGTCCGTAGATATTGATGCAACCCGATTAAGTTGATGTCGATGGATGTATTTAAACATGAGATCATAAGTAGGTATTTGAGTCTAAAGTTTGAAGTGACATAGTGTATATAAGTTTTAAGTTAAGTTGAAGGTATTAAGGTATATAAATGGAATAAAATATTTGTAGCACCTCGAAAACCAGGCCTAATTTTTTTTTGCAGAAATTACCTGAACCAATGAACCACGTCAGGGTTTACGGACTGTGATAGAGTCCATGGTCCGTTAACATACCCGTGGTCTAGACTTGGACTTCACCAGGCCAAGGTGTCAGACCACGGGACCCTTCACGGGCCGTGGTCACAACGAAGGGCCGTGATGGCATCCTTAGTGTCAAACCAATAGACCCCATTTTTAATTTCAAAAATCTCCCTCATTTCATACTTTTCGACTTCTACCCTTTCACAACCCCACTCTAGATTATATTTTTCGCATTTCTTTTTTTTGTGTTGTATCAAGTGCTTGGGGGGGGGGACTTTGGTATACTTTGCTAGCCTAGCATTTGAAATGTCTGCTTTTGAGGTTGGTTATCCGAACCCCGCCTTTATATTTTGTAAATTCAAATGCATGATCATTAATTCATCGTTATAGTTGCATATTATGGATTGGTTTGATGTTTGTGGTAATCCCTGACTGAATCGTGTTTCGTTTTTGTTATTAGCCTAATTTTTTAAATCCTGTGTGTTTGATTTATGAAATTTTGTGGGTTGCGTTAATATTATTGTTAAGTCTAGTAGGGGTGATGTAACACCCTATATTCTATGTGTACTAGTTCTATTTATATGACGCTTATAAATTACCTTGTGGTATAGTTATTGACTCAGTTTCCTATGCATCTAGTGGCAACTGAATATGTTTAAAGTGAGCTGTCCGTAGATATTGATGCAACCCAATTAAGTTGATGTCGATGGATGTATTTAAGCATGAGATCATAAGTAGGTATTTGAGTCTAAAGTTTGAAGTGACATAGTGTATATAAGTTTTAAGTTAAGTTGAAGGTATTAAGGTATAGAAATGGAATAAAATATTTGTAGCACCTCGAAAACCAGGCCTAGTTTTGTTTTGTAGAAATTACCTGAACCAGTAAACCACGGCAGGGTTTACGGACCGTGATAGAGTCCACGGTCCCTTAACATGCCCGTGGTCTAGAATTGGACTTCACCAGGCATAGATGTCAGACCACGGGACCCTTCACGGGCCGTGGTCACAACGATGAGCCGTGGTGGCGTCCATAGTGTCAAACCAGTAGACCCCCCAGCTTGGCCCTAGAACCCCCAAGTCTAAGTGAAGACCACAGACATTTTCACGGTCCGTGGGAGCTTTCGTGGAGTTTAACCAGTAGACTCCCAACATGAAACCTCCATACCTCAGACCAAGTGAGGACCACGGGGACCTTCACGGTCCATGGTCCTCCACATGGGCCGTGGTAGTGGCCGTAGTCCAGACCCTTAAGTTTTTAGAACCAAGTCTAGACAACGACCAACTTCACGGTCCCTGGTCCCTTTCATGGTTCGTGAAGGTGGTCGTGGTCAGCCCGTGAGCAGTTTAAGTCAGGGCTATTTTGGTCTTTTTCTTATTCCTTGGACACCTAAAATTCATCGTTGTAACCCTAAATTTCATGGTTTTAGTCAGTTTAAGCCTAGAAACATAACTAAAACTTACCCAAGTCAGATCTTTAATCAAAACATAGAAAATTAGAAGTTAAAGGAGAGAAAGAGGCGACCAACCCTAAGTTCAAGAACGCAACAAGTTTCCTCCTGTTCCAGCCCTAAAATCAAAAGATTTCTTCGTGGAATTCCTCACCAGGTATGTGGGATTTCATTAGTGGGTTCCTTTCACCCATTAGGTCCCTAGTTTTCAGTCAGTTTTTTAATTCTCTTATTATGACTAGACCTAGGGTTTATTAAATGTTAGCATTATTGGGTTCTTAGCTGTTAGAATGATCCAAATCAGATTAGTATGTTAATATTCAGTCTATTGCATGAATTTTAGAACCCTAGCTACGTGGTTCTTTAGTTCTTGAATTACACATGCTAGGCCAGATATTTCAGTTATTTCAGATATACATGCCTCAGTTTGACATGTGTCATTATCAGTTATTTATGTGTAATCTCAGTTTGCATGTCGTTTTGAGCTATCCAGTATATCACAGTAATTCAGTCATAATGTGTTAATCACTTAATCCATTAGGAGTAGCATAATACCGATTTGGACTAGGGTTTAGATACCCAAATAGTCCTAGAACTACTAGCCACGTAGGTTGTAAGTCCCCTCTATGGGCATCATTTCAGTGATCATGCCAGCATGCCTCTATATCTCTGGCAGGGTATATGTGGTCCTCTCGATGAGGCGTATACATCGGACTCCACATTTAGCTCATGTGGTTTTACTATCGATTAATAGTAGCTCCTACATTTCAATCAGATTCCCTTACATTGACCATATTTACAGTCTATTCAGTATACAATCAACATGTTATAAATTGGTCATTGCATTCAGTTAGTTCAGATTTAGTATCTCATCTTATGCAAATTATACTTGCTTTATTGTTTGTTCAATTATATGTCTTATAAAACTTTACTCTATCATGCATGCTCAGTACCTTGCAAGTACTGACGCATACGTGCGCTACATCTTCTCGTGATGTAGCTTCAGGTTCTCATCATCCAGATCACACCTAGATCGATTCCCGATCTTCAGTTCAGCAACATCAGTGGTGAGTCCTCATTCTTCGAGGATCATTGACATGTTTATCTTTATCGCTTTCAGTCTTTTAGTATCAGTTTTGCTAGATCTAGTTGGGGCATGTCCCAATATTTCTAGTTCAGTTTAGAGGCTTATTTCAGACATAGTTAGATTCAGCTTAGTATTGAGTTAATATCTTCTTTGTATTAAACTCATCAGTTTTCATTTATCTCAGTTATAGTATATGGGCATTCCCCATCTTTTCATTTTAATTATGATTTAGCTTCCGCATCAGTTTATTATCTTTAGTATGCTCATGATCATGCCAGTAGGATTAGCTTGGGATTACTTGTGGTCCTAGGTCCCGTGTCCATGTCTCGGGGGTAGTCTCGGGGTGTGATAAACTTGGTATCAGAGCACTAGGTTTAAGTGTCCTAGGATGTCTGAAAAGAAGCACTAGGTAGAGTCCTTTTCATGGGTGTGTAGTGTGCACCACATCTAATGAGAGGGAGGCTACAAAGTGTTTTAGGAAATCTTCATTTTCTTGTTACTCTTATCGTGCATAAGGTATGATCTAAATTCCATTCTAACTCGATGTTCTACGTTTCAGTGATCATGCCTCCTCATAGAGATAATGCCAGGAATGCGAATGCCAGGAACGTAAACGCAGCTCCTCCAGTCCCTGATCAAGAAGTGTCAAATGCAGAGTTCAGGAATGCCATTCATATGTTGGCTCTGAGTGTGGCCAACCAGAACAATCAGCGGGTTTAAGCTCCTGTTAATGCAAATGGTGGATCAGCAACAACAAGGGTCCGTGACTTTGTTAGGATGAATCCGTCTGAGTTCTTAGGATCGCAGACTAGTGAGGATCCCCAAAATTTCTTGGATGAGATCAAAAAGATATT
>JAJOOS010003928.1:0-39030 GCA_029582725.1 Solanum chiquidenum
TCTTGAAATCTTATGGTTTTATTAAATAAAAGTTTTAAATTCTTAGTGATTTTTATGATCTATGTGATGAATGAATGCTAAGGCTTGTATAAGACCTCTGAGAGGTCGAATACGCATGTAACGGCTAGGGGGTGCTCTCGGGTCGTTACACTTATTATGATTATGATATTGTCTCTTATGCTTATTGTTTATGTTTCATGAAGTATTTCATATGATTTTGGATTATGTCTTATGTTGACTAACCCTTGCCTTATGCTCTTATTGTATTATGCTAGCTAACATATTTAGTACATTTTGTACTAATGCATACTTTGCCTACATTCTAATCAAATGTAGGGTTTGGAGACTTGAGTGCTATCTTGAAGCTAGGTTTCTAAGGACCTAAGGAGTTGAAGATTTCGGTGAGCCCTCGTAACTTCGAGGAAAAAACCCACCATTTACTTTATGTCTTTATTTTCATGTTGAAACTATTATATGGGCTGTGTCCCAAGAGTTTATTCTAAAGTTGTATTAGATGATTTGACACAAAGTATATAAAGACTTCCGCTTGTTTTTATGAAAATGACTTCGATTGTATAAAGTTTTAAACTTTTTCATAATTTTGTATTATCTTATGTTCATGATATGCTAAGGGCTTGTATGAAACCCCTTCGGGGTCAAGTACGCTATGTTACTTCTAGGGGGTACCCCTGGATCGTAATAGTAATGGGGTTGAGTGTAAAGGTATGATCATTTCGGTTTAGTGGATTCTACCTTCATGAAGTATGGCTTGAAAATCACTCTTTCTCCTTTTCCTTCACATTCAAACATTAAAACTCCACCCCATTAATCAACTAGACATGAATCACCGGATACCCCATTTTTCATATGTTCACACACTTTATTTCACCTTTATTTTTGTTTTTTTCATTTTTTTTTTCATTCCTGTCTTTCTTTTTATTTTTTACATGGAGGGATTTCATCTTTTTCAAAACTATCCAAAATCCAGGGAGAGTTTGTCACACTACTTTACTTCTATTCTTTTCACCACAACCCCAGCTTAGGCTTTTGGCCTAAGTTGGCTATTCAAACTAACCATACTTCACGAAAGTTATGGGTGAAGGGATAAAGAGAGGTCATAATTGTTCAAATTTATTCCAAGAAAAGGGAAAGGCTCAAAAGGTGCCAAGCAAGGTTCACACATCTCATAAGATTGACCACAAAAGAGGTATATTGTCAAGTTGGTTCACTCTTCAAAATTCTTGCCTATTATCTTTTCAAGTACTTGCATCACTCAATCAACCGGACCAACAGGGCAAATTCTAGGTGTCATCACACACAATGTTCAAATTAATCTCATTACACAAGGCATTGTTACCAATATCAAACAAGACTCCATGCTTTCTAGCTAGCGTGAAATATTCATCACAAGAGACTCGTTCGACAACCGGCTAGTCAGAACAAGATGCTAAAAGTTCACATATTGCCTATGTAACTTCGTTTGTCTCATCGTAGCCACACATTCATTTTGTTCAATTAGGATCACTATTCAAGTCATCGGTATTGACCGAAAATGACACTCAAATTTGCACAAGAACAACCACAATCACACACAAAAGAGGTATCAAAATTTTTAAATTAGGTTCAAACCAATTTCATTCAAAACAATGGGCCACAAGCTAAAACATCCGCAACACAACCACTCCATCTGTCTGGGTATCAGTGCCCGGGGTCCGGGCACACTCTCATCAACCTTGGCTCCACTGGAGCCCACCATGGATATGTCCCGCAGAGATGCATCTCTAGTTGTCTTGAACATGGCTCCCTCTAGGTCTGCCAGGTCCTCATAAACAACCTCCTCACACTCACAAAGTTTCTCCTCATCTGTCTCGGCCTCATACTCAGCAACAGCAACATCAGCCATAATCTCATCTCTGGTAGTGGCCAGAGGCACCTCAACACAGGCTGGAATATCTACACTCGGGTCATCTGGGATCTCCAGCATCCCAAATAGCATGGTAAAGTATGTGGACTTCAGATGGTTCACATCCTTCCTCATCTCAAAAACATCGTCTTTCAAAGCCATCACCGTATTAGTAGCACCCTTCCCTCTCTCACAAACCTCTACTCTCGCTATGAGGGAATCAATAGAAGCCCTGAGAGGTGTTAGTGCAGCACTAATAGCTCTCGCATTCATCTTGGGAACCTCAGCCTCTATCTATGAGGCACGCACATCTGCAGAGTGGGCTAGGTGCCCTATCTTGAGAAGCATGGCAGAAGTACCAGCACCACATCTAGGGGGCGGGGGAGCAGCAGAATGGCTAGGAATATCAAATGGAGCGTAGCTAGAAGTACCTAAAGGCTCAGAGGTCAGAGTAGGAATAACTGCCTCTGCAGGTAGTGAATCAATATCGACCTCTGAGGATGTGTCCACCGGAGTTGATCTCCTCTTGTCAGCCTTATCTCTCATGTACTCGGCCTCTATGAGCCGAATGTCGGTAGAAGAGGTGGGTGTGATCTCTACATCCCTCTTCTCATCTCGAGGAACACCGCCCCGATTACATAATTCTATGGTCAATACCAGGAAGGGAAGGGAGGTCTGGCACTACTTGGCCCTCATGGCCATCTCCTGCTCGATGAACATCCCCACATTAAGCCGATTCCTCGCTATGATAGACCCAAGGTAGACCGCCTTTGGGGGGGATAGAATGGACTCATTCTGTGAAGGCATAACCGAGCTGCTGATGAATTCAAACCAATATTTAGTAGCAACATTAAGGTCCTTTTCTATCGGGGATCCGACCTCAACCCACCTTGGGGTGGTATCAGTAATTAGGGGTACCAGCCAACCCTTTAGGTCATCCAGAGTCTGTGTCTGGATCATGCTCTGGTAGTCATGCATAAATCTTGTAGCCCTCTCAAACATAGTATTTACATCATTGCTGCTACATCTAACTCTCCTCCCTTGGACCATCTCAAACTCCACTTGTCTGAAGGCACTAGCCTTTTTCTTCCCCTGATATACCAGATCACTGTAGGTTGAGTAGAATTCCTGGACCAAGGTGGGAATGTATAGGCCACGGGGCCTGGTGATGACCTTAAATCTGTGGAACCTGAGGGTGTCCCACACTTCTGGATACCGGTGCACTACTCTATCTGTGGACAATCTTTTTTCCTCTAATATGGTCCTCAATCCATCGGCATTTAACTAGTTGAGTGACCAGGGAGGAGGACCCTGAACTGGTGGCGCAGGAACCACCGTCTGTATCGAAGGAGGCACTGGAGCTGACGTTGTAGAGGTTGGCTCCGAAATCCTAGATGGATCATATTGAGTTTTGGAACGAAGCTCTGCTCGTCGAGCCTGTAATAACTGATCATCATCGGGCTCGGAGAATGAAGCATGAGAATCGTAGGACTCTCCCTCACTGCTGGAGTTGTACTCCCGGTGTCTCAGCTATGGGCGTTTTTCCCTTTCCCTTGCCTCCCGCCGGAGGTAGTTTCTTGCCCTTAGTAGTCGAAGCAATTGCTTCCTCATTGATCACGACTCCACATGCCCTCTTTTGGGGCAGCATGCCACTATCGTCTAAATTGAATCTAGCTATTCCTGCAAAACAAGAGAGAAACAATTAGAAAAATGTAGAAAAATTAATTGCAGAATGACTCGCCAAACCGTTTGGCGAGTCGTTGAGGTGCTTTGGCGCGCTAGATAAGGCTCCCCGAAAGTACCAACATACAATTATCAAAAATTCAAGACAGGCGATGATGATCAGGGCCATTCGGTGAAACACTGACATTAATTGACGATCTAGAAGTTGCTCACCGAAAGTTATGATGTATTTTAGGGGTTAGGGGTGCAGAAGGGGCGATTGAGAACACCTTTCAGCGAGTCGCCGACCGAACTCGGCGAGCTCAGGTATCTCGCCGAAAGTTAGAGAACAAACTCAACCAAAATTTGAAATTAAGGGCGATCTGTAGGGGACTTTGGTGAACTGCTGAACCACTCAGCGAGCCCGACTTAGCTCGCCAAACGATCCAATGTGCCAGTTTTTAATTGCAAACTTCAAAATCAAACCCGAAGCCCCCGAATGCATAATTAAACACAAACACCATTCAACTAAGGCTAACCCCATACTACCCATTCCCACGAGGCACTCAGATTTCCCCCAATTTGGCAAAAAATGGCTATTTGATGACTTTTGCCCTTAAGAATGACGTCAAACACTCCATCATCGGCAAATTACATCATTTAGCACAATTTTGGGTTACTTAGACTTCACCCCACTAGACCCAACACATAACACCACATTAACACCACAACCCAATAATTTAGTCTCGATTTTATAAGCAAGAACACGGGAATCAATCAATTTAAGACAATTAGGCACACATTTTATTTCATTAAAGGCAATCCAACACTTAAACACGATAATAATCAACTACCCAACACAAAGCAACAACAAATATACATAGTGCATTTGATTTCAACCACACAATTAAAGAATGGGGTTCGGAACACCAAACTTAATATCGAATTCAAGAGTTGTATAGCTAGGCGGCAAAGTTCCACAATTTAGAGAAACTATTTCACAAAATGAGTGGGTAGAAACAAGAAAATAGGCAAGACCAAAAGTTGGTTGAGAGGGTACGAGTTAAAAATAGGAGAAGATGAAGGATTTTGAAATTATAAACCGTTTGGCCTTTAAAACCTTTCAGTTCACGGCACCTACAGCGGAGTAAGTCGTGTTCACCGTACCACTCGGCAATGTGTTGAGTGGTATTTTACCTTGCCGAGTTTTACAAGACTCCCAGCAATTTAGGGGTTCAAACAGCAGACAAAGTTGGGATCGCCAACCTATTCGATGAGTCGCCGACCTATTCCGCGAGTCGCTGAATGAGCATGTAGCCCGCCGAGTTTTACAGAGTTCCCCTTCAAGATTGGTGGTTCCAACGGCGATCCAAGTCGGGGCATGCTGACCTGTTCGGCGTGTCACCGACTGGATTTTGGCTCGCCAAACTATCCATTTTCCAACACTTTTCACTTTTCAACTTGCACAATCAACATCCGTTATTAAAAATCAAAAACTAAAGCATTAAAAATATGGGTTACCTCCCAAGAAGAACCTTAGTTAACGACGTGGCACGACAAAAATACCAATTTACAGATAATTCTTCGGGTTTGCCAAGGTATCACTTGGTAGGGGCCCTTTTAGCCTTGGATTCAAATGAGAAGAAATTTGACCAATTTGGGTCTCCAACTTCTTGATTGATGCGGAATAGGAGGTGACCATCTGATTAAGTGTAGAGACATCCTACTTCATCTCTTTCAACACTTTGTTCGACCCTTCAACTTTGTTGTGAATACGTGAGAGCATGTCTTCCATACGGACATTTTCAAACTCCTTGGGCTTTTGTTGCTCATGGGGTGGGACGTACCTGTCCTTTTTACCCTCTTTTCTTCCAAGTGGCGTTACGAGCACACCATTCTCTGTCACAGTCTCTCCATCCCTCACTCTATTACAACCCAGATTTCCACCCTGCCTTGGATAGTTTGAACTATAACCTCCTCCTTGATTAGCTAGGAAGTTCACTTCCTCATTGTACAATGCTTCAAATTGTTCTTCATCGGGGTTCACTCCACTAACACCCATAGCATTAACACTCTTCATACCACTGCAATCACATTTTTTGCCAATAGATCCAGCTGAGGTCATCATTTTGGCCATGTTTTGGTCTCTCTCTTGATCCTTTTCGATCTTCTCTTTTGTCATTCTATAGGTGAGAGGATAGACTTGGTCTTCATGACTGTACCATTCCCTATTGATCTTGGTCATGCCATCAAGGAGCTGAGATGCTACTTCATAGGACTGTTGCATTATACCTTCGAGAACAAGTTGATCAGCAACTCCTTTGTTCACTGAGTCAAGGCTCCTATAGAAGTATGCTGCAATATATGATTTGGTTGCCCGTGGGTTGGACATTGAAGTACCAACTTCTTAAACCTCAGCCACGTTTCATGGATAGGTTCACCTTCCAAGTGTTTGAAACCTTGGATACTATCCCTAAGGGTCATCATCTTTGACGGGGGAAAGAATCTCACATTGAATATGTGGTAAGCTCATCCCAAGAGGTGATGGAATTCCTTGGCAACTCAACCAACCGTTTAATAGCCTCACACATTAAAGAGAATGGGAACAACCTGAGATGGACTGATTCTTGTGATACATTCTTGAATGAGAACGGACCACAAACATCCACGAAGTTCCGAGTATGCCCATATGGGTCTTCGTGAGCCAATCCTCCATATAATCCATTCATTTGGAGGAGTTGTAGCATTGTGCTTGTAACATGGAAGACGGAATTCCCTTCAATTGGAGGTAGACGTATTGCACCCACATCACCCAATGGAATTGAGTGATTCACATTTGGGTCATTTACATCATTGAGGTTCCCAATATCGTCTTGGTGGCCCACTTGGCTACCATTACTCCCGTTTACGCTTATCTCTTCCTCCGTTCAACACAAGCAACACAAAACAATAACCAAAGTAAGTCTATTCAACTACAACCAAAAAGATCAAAATTCAACTTCAACAAAAGAATTTCAAACAACACAACTCCCTTGTAGTGGCACCATTTTGATTAATGTTTCAACAACACCTCATCCAATTCTAGGTACAAACGATCGTTAAGTAGTATAAAACCCAACAAAGAGTTGGGATCGAACCCACAGGGAGCGATATGCGTTCAAATTCAGTTATGAAGTACAAATGTGGTCTAAGTAGTTATAAGAATAGAAATTGTCAAAAATAAGAAACAAACAAGTCAAAGGGGGTGACAACAAATGTCAGATAGGGGGGTTTGGTTTGCAATTATCAACTATAACGCAATCAAACAGCAGGGAAAGAATAATATAGATAGGAATTATCTCGAACATCAACAAGCTTAACAATTAAGAACAGCCCACGGCCTTAATACATCCTCTCTCTCGAGCAAGATGGGTAGGATTTGGTTTAGGATTCACTTTTTGGAGCTGAACCCACATCAACCCAATACCTAAAAACCATTAATCAAAATCTTTGGTTCAAAAACCTCTCTCTCAAGCAAGCTAAGAACTCGATATTAAAACTGCATTTCCAACTACAATTCATAGATTAAAACACAGCTAATGATTAAACTCACTTTAATATAGCATTTAAATTAGTAATAATCAATACACATAAGCTAATTCAACCCATAATCACACCCCAAGAATTGGGGTTTTAGCTAAACATTATAAAAAAACATAAAAACAATTACCAACTTGATTATCCATCAGTCGGGTAATAGTCTCCAAGACTTTACAATGTTTTTCAAAAGTTAAATTCAAAAACCCACTTGAAAATCTTCAAGTTGGAGCCTCCAAAAAGCTTTAAAGTCTACAATGGAACTCTAAAACTCAAAAGAAAACTTTTCTCAATGATAGCAAGATGCTCAATTTTTAGTTCAAAATTCAGTTTATAGTTTTCCAAATTTTGGCCTGAAAGGCCATTAGGCAAGATAAGTCAGGCATGCCGAGTGGTTCAGTGATCCGCCATTTGCTCTCTTCCATCGCCATTATGCATTAGTTCTCAGCATCCCCAAGTCTTGTAACTTTGGGCGATCCATTTTGTCATCGCGAAACCGATCGGTGATTCATCGACTACCCATTCATGTCACCAACTTGGTTTCTTTCCTTAGGGCTGGCACACTAGAACTTTAGGCGAGGTGAAGAGCCACTCGGCGAGTCGTCGAGTGGTCTTGGGGATCTCAAGGATCTCCTTTCTTTACTTCTTCTTCTTGTTATGCTCCTTTTTGCCTGTTAATGTCCTTACCTTGCTCTATAACTCACATACCTACAAATCAAGGCTATAACATCAGTTTATAGCATAAATTAGGCATTTGAGGACACTAAAACTATCAAAACAAGGCCCTAAATGTTACGACTCAGGGGTACACCCTAGATGTAACATGGCGTACTTGACCCCGAAGGGATCTCATACAAGCCCTTAGCATATCATAATATAAGATAATAGAAAAACACGGATATTTAAAACTTTTCTTTATACAATCTAAGTCTTTTCATAAAATCAAGTGCAAGACTTTTTCTAAACTTTGTCGCAAACCATCTAAACTCAACTTGAATTAAAACCTTTGGGACACAGCCCATACAATAGTCTCAATGTGAAAATAAAATACATAAAAGGAAATAATGGGTTTGTCCTTGAAGCTATGGGGACTCACCAAATCTTCAACTTCTTTGATCCTTAGAAACCAATCTTCCAAGAATGGAACTCAATCTCTGAAACTCTACATTTGATTAGAATGTAGGCAAAGTATGCGTTAGTACAAAATATACTAAATATGTTAGCTAGCATAACACCATAAGAGAATAAGATAAAGGTTAGTCAATATAAGACATAATCCATAATCATATGAAATACTTCATGAAACATCAATTATAAGCATAAGGGACAATATCATAATAATAAGCAAAGTCTCCAACATAACCATCATATAAGCATTATTCAACTCTTGGTATTTTATACCATAATAGGACTATTCTCAAGTAACCTAAGAGCACACTTGTGCAATGCATGAATAGCATCCCATAATACCATCCAAGCTAAGTATCCCTTTTTGGTCATCTTAAACATAGTCTATATACATGGTCAAGTCTTAGGCTTTTCTACCATAAGGTCACTATACTCCTAAGTAACCTTAAAGAACACTTGTGCAATGCATGAAAGGCATACCATACTACCCTTCACACTAAGCATAACCTTTAAGTCATCATAGTAATACTTACCCTCTTTTGGTCTCATTATTAGCTTACTTCATAACCAAGGGAATCTCTCACCTTTAGTCAATTATAACATAACAATGAAGGCAACTATAGCACAATCCTATCTAAGCATACATCATATAAGAGAAACACCTCATGAGTCACCTTAAGGCAAGTTTGTGCCATGAATGAACAAGACCCCATAATCCTACCCATGCTAGGCTAGACACTTTAGGTTCATCATTTATGTTTATCATCTCTTAACATCATAAAGACAAGGGGAATCACCTCTTAGTCATGCATGTATTGGAGGGGCCTCTAACGCTACAATCAAAACTGGTCATGCTCATGTTCATAAATGCAAGGGGAAGTCATCTCAAGGCATAAATGTTTAGTTCATCATGAAGGACAAGGGGAATCACCTCAAGCCACACATATCATGGAATAATAAAGACAAGGGTATTCACCTCTAATCATGCATACTAATTAATTATAAAGACAAGGGGAGTCACCTCTAGTCATACAAATCAATGAATCATAGGTACTCATCTCCATGTTCATTATTAGTGGAATATAGGTATTCGCCTCCATATTCATTTTAATGTGTAATGTAGGTATTCGCCTCCACATCATCACATAAGGATCATAGGAATCGCCTCTATGATCAACTTAAAGACTAATGGGTAATCACTGCTTGCCTTGGGAGTCACACATATATGAAGGTTAATCACCTCACACTCCCCATGTTTAACTAATTAGGAGTAAGGGAACTCACCACACATTCCTATAATGTAAAGGTCTTTTAGGGGAATCACCACAAGACTCATCACATCTAATAGTCATAGGACTTAGATTCATTTTAGGTGAGAATAGACTTTCAACCTAGAATCATTCTATGTGAGAGAACCTTTCATGTCATATCATATTCATGCATAATACCATATCTAGAATTATACATTAGACATGGATATCATCATGACTCAAGTGAATCTATCACTTCATACATTCAAGCATTCATAAGGTAGAGTTGGTAGGTAAAGGTCTTCCACCATAATTCTATCCATTAAGCTTCTAATCTCTTATAGACTTTACTCTCAAAGCCTTAACATGCCTAGTTCGTCAAATTGGTTTTACTCTCAAAACCCTAATGATCAACATTCATGACTAAAAGCCTTACACTCAAAGCTTTACTCCTTACTATCATCTTTCATACCTAAATTTCAAGGTATTCTAATCACACACTTCATTATCAAGCGATTCTAGACACAATTCATCATAAAGGTTCTACTTCAACTTTACTAGTCAAGATCCATCATATTCACATGATTCTAATTTAATTCATGTCTATATGTTTTTGTTATTACTCAATTACTACTCATAGCACAAATTCTAGAAGATCACCTAAGAATCATCAAGTTCACCTTTCATGGCATAAACCCACATAATACCAAATTCATCAATTAGGCTAGGGTTAACAATAGAAATCACATAAATTCATCATAATATCACAATTCAATACTAAATCAATCATAATTAAGTATCATCCACTTGATTGGAATCAAACTTCAGCACTACCCGCAATGTAGGAAGAAACCCTAGCTAGATTGAGGTTTTTCTTCACAATTGGGGGAAACCTAGGGGGCTCTGTGGGTGGAAGAATCCATATATGAATAAGCTAACATACCTTAGGTGAAGATTCTCCACGAATTCGAGCAGCAAAGGCAGCCCCTTCAACCCTAGACTTCACCTTCTTCTTCTTGTTCTTGTTCTTCTTTCTAGAGAAAGGATTTTGGGTTTCTTTTTGGTGAGTTGAGAGAATGATTTAATTGACTTAGTTTAGGGGTCTATTAGGCTTATATAGGAAGCCTAATAAATAATTAACCGTCCCCACTTAACCCCTAACTAATTACTAATTACCCCCCAAGCCCCTACTTAAAACTAAAAACCAAAAATCTGCTCACACCTACGAGGCCCCCACCCACGGACCGTGGGTGGGTCTACTGTCCGTGCTTCACCTCCGTAGGTGGAGTTCTGCAGCTCAACTTTGCAGGGGAACATCAGCCTTGACCCACGATCTAGAGCTACGGAGCGTGGATGGACCTACGCCCCCGTAGGTGCCATCCGTAGCTCACTCAAAAATGGCAGATTTAGGGACTGTTTTGGGGTCCGTCTCAAGGACTCCTTGGGTGGTCCTTGGGGGGTATTACCTTCACTCCCTAACTCTAAGTACGGGAATTATTTTTACGATTTTTGTCCCTCACATCAAACTCTAAAACTCTAGCACAAGGCTCTAGAACTCTCTAGTTTAGTTCACTAGTTTTCGGGGTGTAACACTAAATGAGTCCAAATCTCGAACTCATCAGCAGATTATGTTATACTTCAAGAGATCAACATGATACACATAGCCAGATCAAAGTGAAACAAGAGGCACATGATGCTATGAAACACGAAACACTCCAATAGAACAATACATAACCAATACAATGAACAAATCTTGTATTTTATTATCAGTTTCATAGTCTGAATCCTCACCAAACACATGGCATTTGATATCAAAAAACAAAACACAAAAATGAGTAATTGATTCAAACAACCCATAACAACGCAACTATAAGGTAGGAAACTAAGCAACGAAATCAACACAGAAAGAAATTACCTTTTTCGAAGCAGGAACTAGGACGAAGAGCTTGACCACGAAGAACTCCTACCACTATGAGCCGATTTCGTTGAGTTTCGGAGAGTAAAAGAGCTTCGAACTCAAAATTAAAAAAATGGAAAGTTTCTCTATTCTAGAGGATAAAACCTTGGTTTTGGATAAGAAAAAAATTGTTTTTAGGCCATGGAACTGTGTTTGAGGTCAGAAATTCTCTTTGGCCTCTCCAACCTCTCTTAATTCGTAAGACTTGTCCTTAAACACGGAGGAGATGAGGCCATTTATAGGGGAAGCTTGGGTGATTTAGGGGGGAAATCCATTAGAAAATTCAAAAAAGAGTTTAAATTTCTTTCTTATTTTCCAAGGCCAACAGTGAAAAGAAGATGGGAATTTTGAAAAAGGGGGAAAAGGGACGAGACGCGGCTGCTACAGGTGTACGAACGTACCACTGCGCCGTTTGGAGTTTTTGCCGATGTTGACGTTTCTGGTTTATCCACTAGGTGAAGAAGAGAATGTGCAGGGCATAGGGGTCAGTTGGTGTATGAATGTATGTATTGTATTGCTGGTGGGTTACTGGAATTGTCTTGGTGTTGGGCTGGGTCTATTTTGGATTTGGAATTAGGTCGGTTGGAAGAGGAATTGGTATTGTATGTGTGCTGTAATGTATTGTTGGGCTGGGAAAATTGAATTGGAAATGGCCCAAAAATTGGCCTATTGAATTGGGTTAAGGATTTGACCAAATTGATTAAGAACTTAGTCAAATTGATTAAATTAGTAAATTCGACTAATAATTAAATAAGATGAATTAATATAATTAATTAATGAGCTTCTTAATCTTAACGAAATAAAATAATTAATTCGATTATAAAATAATTAATTTAATTACAAACTAATTAACTCGAAATTATAACTATAGCTTAAACTAAAGTAAATTAATAAAATATTTAACTACAGTGTAAAATCTTTTGTGATGATTTTTAAATAGTTATAAAATATATAAAAAAGACATATTTATTATTTAAAAAATATAAATAAATGTCGAAATTACTTTCAAAATAACTTGAAAATATTTTGGATGTTATAAGACTAACTTGGCGATGGAATTGGACCTTCGACGAATCGCCGAATTGATCGGCGACAAAGACTTTGATCGCCTAAAGTTACAGGGTCTGAATGGTGAAGATTCAAGGCAAAACGGCGAGGGAGAAGAACACTTAGTGCATCGCCAACTTGGTCGGCGATGCTCGACTAACTCCGCCGAAAGACCCCGAAGGCAAAAATCTGGAAATGTATAAATTGATTTTTAAAAAGAGAAAAAGATTGTGTTGTGTTGTGCTAAGCTATTTTATAGTTCTAAAATTTGGATCAATTGTTCTAAGTTTTTACTTTGGGTTTTTAATTCCAACCACTAATTTTGGAGTTTTTGAGTATATTTTCAAGTGGTGGTTTTGATTCTAAGCTAATTTGGAGCATTATAAAGACTTGAATTTTACTACCCAGCTTATGGAGAATGTAGTTGGTAATAATTTCCTACTATTTATAATAAGTGGCTAAAACCCCCATTCTTGGGGGTGTGATTATTTGATTAATTGCCTAAATTAGTGTATAGGTGTTAGTAATTACTGATTTAATTGTTGTTTTGAAGTGAGTTCGATTGATAATTGAGTTTTAACTCATGAATTGTAGTTGCAAATGCAGTTCTAGTCAAGTATTCTATGCTTGCTTGAGAAAGAGGTTTTAGAATTAAGGTTATCAATTGATAATTATAGTGATTGGGTTTTTGTGGGTTCAGCTCGAGAGAGTGAATCTTAATTGATCCTACCTATCTAGCTCGAGAGAGTAGATAAATTGAGGTTCTTGGTTGTTTATAGTATGATGCTTGTTGAGGTTCGAGAGAACTCACTTGATTCATGATAGTTGATCGAGAGATGGCTATTACATCTAAAACCTAGCCTACCCACTAAGATTCAGCGAGTTTTGGTAATTAGTAATCACCCGTATAGGGAAATTAACAATTAATCGATCACATCCCCAAGCATCCCCTTCTACTTGATTACTCCTCTGTTTTCATAGTTTTAAATTTACAAACCTTATCCCCCCATTTTACACTTGTTGTCAACCCCTTGAACTTAATCCAATGATTTTGATAATTTCTATTCCTACAACCTATTAGAACAAGTCTTTCACTTCGTAATTGATTTCTCTATTGTATCATTCTCTGTGGGATCGACCCAAACTCTTCATTGGGTTTATACTAGATTGTGATCACCTACACTTAGAATTGGATGAAGTGTAGTTGAGCGTTTATCAGTTAGCTTGATTGGGAGAAATTAGAAGAAGCTTTTCTAGATCGTTTCTTTCCCCTTGATATGAGGGAGGCAAAGGTAATTGATTTCATTAATCTCTATCAAGGAAATATGAGTTCGAAGAAGTATGCTTTGAAGTTTACTCAATTAGGTAAGTATGCTCCTACTATGGTTGCCAACTCTAGGGCAAGGATGAGTAAGTTTGTATCGGGTGTGTCTAAAATGGTAGTCAAGGAGTGTCGTACCTCTATATTGATTATGGAGATGGATATCTCTTATTAGATGACATATGCCTAAAAATTAAAGAGGAAAATCTAAAAGAGAAATCTAGGGAGAGGGCAAGGACCGGTGATGGTGACTTTTCTCATTCTAGGTCTGGTAGACATGGTCATCCTCAATTTCAGCAAAAGTTCTCCTTTCAAGGTTCTTCAAGTGTTCCCACTTTGATTTTCAACTAGGATAGGGTGTAACCCAAGTCTCCAGGATGTGGTGGAAATGGATCTTTTATCCCCATTTGCCAAAAGAATGGTAAGAGTTACTTGGAAAAATGCTTAACCGATACGGATGGTTACTTTGAATATGGGAAGATTGGTCACAAAGTGAAGGATTGTTTGTTGCAAGCTAGCATGGTAAAGGATGGTAGGCAAGCTTAGCCTAGTGGTTCTAGTTTGGGTACTCCTCGTCAGAATAGGTTTTATGCTCTTCAAACTTGATAGGTCCATGAGGGTTCCCCAGATTTTGTGACTGATATGTTGAAAGTCTTTCATTTTGATATGTATGATTTACTTTATCTGGTTGCTCATTGTCATTTGTTACCCCTTATGTGGCAATGAGATTTTATATTGGTTTTAAATCCTTTCTTATCCCTTTCAGGTCTCTACTCCCGTGGGTGATTATATTAGTGTGTAAAAGAGTTTATTGAAATTGTCCTATTTTCGTTTCTCATAGTGGCACTGATATTGATCTTGTAAAGATTGATATTTTAGCTTTTGATATTCATGTTTGTATGGATTGTCTTCATGCATGTTATGCTTCCATAGATTGTAAGACACGATTGCTCATGTTCAAGGTTTCGAACGAACCAATCATGTTATGGGAAGGGGAAATTATGTTCTTAAGGGTTTGTTCATATCTTTTTTAAAGGTTAGGAAATTTAATTCTAAGGATTGCCTTTATCATCTTATTCTGGTTAGGAATATGGATTCCAAAACCCCTACTCTTGAGTCAATTCTGATTGCAACTAAGTTTCCAAAAGTAATTTCCGATGATCTTCTTGGTATTCCTCCATAAAGGAAAATAGAGTTCGATATTGCCTTCTCTAGATATGCAGTCTCTCCCTATTCCTCCTTACCATATGGCCCCGAAAAAACATAAATAATTGAAGGATCGGTTGAAAGACTTATTGAATAAGGGATTTATTAGACCAAATATCTCTCCATGGGGTGCTCCGGTGTTGTTTGTTCGAAAGAAGGATGGTTCCCTCTGAATGTGCATTGACTATCGGCAATTGAAATAGGTTACGATAAAGAACAAGTATCTTATTTCAAGGATATATGATTTTTTTATCAACTCCAAGGAGCGAATTACTTTGGTTGGGTTATCACCAATTGAGGGTGAAGGAGAGTGACATTTCAAAGACAACCTTTCAAACTTGATATGTGATGAGTGGTAGATTTTCACTCATTTGAGGAATATTTAGTTCAACAATTATGTCCTCAATGCCTAATTATGTCATATTCTAATGATATTTTTATTATTTGCAAAGTCGGTTAACTTGTAATTGCTTAATTTCATGTCACCCATGAATGTTCTCATGCAAGGTATAATTTCTTTACACATTATGATAGGTGGCTAAAACCCCAAGAGCTAGGGGTGCATTTGTGAAGTTGGGTGTTGATTTAATGTAGTGGGTATTCTGTTATGCTCTATTTTGTTGATGATTGTAACGCCCCAAAATACTAGACCAACATTCGCATGTCGATACACCATTGCTTAGTTACTAGAATATGTTTTATTCTCATTTTCGGAACTTGAAATTTTGTCATATTTGCAACCTTGCTTAACATAATTGTGATCTCAATTTAAGGTATTGTATGGGGGTATTTATATAATTTTCTAATTAGAATTACATATAAATTGAAAGTGTTGGTATTAGGTATATACATATAGGTATATATGTATGCTTTTTGGGCAGCCTACAATTATTTGGGCAGCACCTTTGAAGGACAGCTGTGAAGGGGATAAACATCACTTTTGGTGACTATATGTTTACACCTCCTCTATAGTGAAATTCGTGTTCCTTAGCTCTAAGAAACCTGGTGAACTCTCTATAACTTTATTACTCTCAAAATCACAAGAGAAAAACTTGGTCCTTTTTGCTGGAATTTGAGACAAACCCTTCTTTTTGGTACGTGACGAAATCTGTTTCTGAGTTGGGTAGTGTTTGGTATTTTATGCATATCTCTTTCTCTAGAACTTAGTTTACACTGAATAAATATGATTTGGAAAGCTAATTCGTAGACCTACAACTTTATGTTTTTGTAAAACACTAATTTAGCTGTTATGAATTCGAAATATGGGACGCAACATAGGACAAGTTCTATCTAGATTTTGAAATTACAAATCCTGTATTAACAACGTTAATGTTTTGAATATATCTTTTTGTACAAAATATATTTTTGGTGATTCTTGTTTTTTTGCAACCCTAATAGATGTATATACATCTTTCATGAAGGTTATAAAGTCTAGTTTTGCCATTTTCCATTTCAAAGCTAAGTTGCGACATGAGGTATTAGGCAGGCCAGAATTACTGTTTTGGGAGCATAGTCGTATTTGTACAGGCTAAGCTTACTTGTGATCATAATCCTGTTTTACTTCGACATTATTGAGATACTAGGAATTAAAGAAGTTATTTAATTATAATTTTAAGGTTGTATATACCCGTGAACAAGTTGAGGACCTTGAAACGTTGGTTGGTCTACGGTCTGAACTCGCGAAGTTGTGTTGGACTATTTCTTTCCTAAAGCACTGAGGTTTGTGTATAAACTTGTACTTGCACTCTTTTAACTGCTGGTATATCTGAAAGTTGATCTTGGTACCTTGATTACCTCTTGTCACTTTGCATTGTCGTGTTGGTATCCTTTAAGACGTTAAAGACGCTTGTGTAACTCACCCACTTATACAGATTGTTTGATCACTTGGCACTCTTGTTGGGACCCTGTCCTTCTTGTGGCTGTGACTTTGTCACTATTGGCATGCCTCTTGATTCGGATCATTTTCCATCTTGACTCTGGATTTTTAGTCCGTCTTAAGAATGGAAGTTGTCCATTTTAAGTACGAACTACAAAGACATTTTTAATATGGTTCTTGGTTCTCTTGATTATTGGGATTTGACCCTTCTTGAAACAGGGTGTCGGCCCTTCTTGATACATGTGTGTGCTTGATGTGACGACATGATGTATATATTGGGCGAGCCTTGTTGTTGAATCTCTTGGAAAATGGTGCTATGAGCGTTCTTGACATTTGGATCTTTAAATATCGAACTTGATACTCTTTATATATTGTTTACTTGAGTTACTTATTATGTTCAATCATGCTGCCCATGACTTGAGAAAGGTAACTTGGTGAATTTGAGGGCTCCGAACCTATAGTTTTTGCACCACTAAGTTGTATGCTTAGTGATAGTTGTTTCTATCGTAGGAAATGTTCGAGAGGATGCATGAAGCTGGCAATTAGATATGGAGATGTTGAGAGCCTTAAGGAAGATCACATTTGCATATAGGCATCTATATTTTGTATAAACCTTGGGACTTGTACATGATCTATGTGTTGTATATTTACATGAAATTTTGAGAACTAATTTGATCATGTCACCATGGATTGTAATATAAGTATATCTATATGTTTTGTTCCTTTGGGGGTGTGTAAACCCAAGTTTTGTAATATAAGAAATTTACTATTAGTTTTGAATGTTTGTGTGAAGCATGAACCGGCTGATTTCGGTACTCTAAAGTTGGTAATATTCTTGTTATCTCATCCTTAAGTGTGAGGATAATATAAGCATGAAAAGCTCGTCAGTTATTTGCTTAAATTATTCTGGGAGGGTCTTTCCGTCATAAGTTAAATTTTGCGCCATGTCAATTTTAACATCAAATAAATGTGAAAATGGGCAAGATGTACATCATTAACTAAATTATTCGTTATGAACCTAATCCCTCTACTAGATTAAAATCAATATGCCCTTCATTAATCTCTTTTAAATGTCGCAATTATTAAATTAGGTTTCTCGTTAAGTGGTAGTATTCCTCCGAAAGGGTCGCTACAAGTGTTGGTATCAGAACCTAGGTTTGTTGTTCTAGGACTTTTGGTGTGAATTACTTGTATACTTATTTGCTTTCAAAAAGTTTCTATATAGAGTTCTTGTTCACTTACATGGTTTATCATACTCTTATTGCATGTAGATTGCACATGCATCTAGTACTTGTCCCTAATGCAATGTGATCTCCCCTTTTGAAGGAATTAAGTTATGGCCTCTTCTTCTGACCGACCTATGGAAGCTGCTCGTGAAGGTTTGGGTGCCTCAGTTTCCCAACCTCATGCACTGGAAGGGGTTGGAGAACATTTATCGAATCAATATGTTCCCCACACTAGTGGGTCTGAAGTGGGAAACCATCAGGGTGTAAGAGTTTGTTCACATCCTCACATGAGTCGTGGTACTCAAGCCATGAATCCTCCTTTTCAACAAATGGCTGAATTCTTCCACCACATGGCTGAATTGATGCATGATCCCAATGGGATTAACTTTGAGAAAATGAGGAAAATGGGTGGTGTGGAGTTTGAAGGCACTGTTGATCCCACTGATGCTGAACAATGGCTGGAGCGCATGGAGAGGGTGTTTGAGCAGTTGGAGTGTTCAGATGTTGCCAAATTTAAGTATGCTCTTTCACTATTACAAAAGGATGCTTATGATTGGTGGTCAAGTGTTTCGAATGCCAAGGTAAAACCTCCGGTTCTTATTTGGGATGATTTTCTTAAGGAATTTTGTATGAAGTATGTCCCACCTGCTTATTGTGATGCAAAGAAAAAGGAGTTTTTGAATCTAAGGCAACAAGGCATGTCTATTGCTAAATATGAACAGAAGTTTATAAGGCTCTCTCGCTATGCTGGAGGTATTATTAAAGAGGAAAAAGACAAGTGCAGAAAATTTGAAGATGGTTTAAATGATTCCATTAGGAAGAATGTGGCGATCCTGCAACATAAGAACTTTTGTAAGTTAGTTTATGTTTCTTTTACTTGGGAGCGACTTGATAAAGAAGAAGCTAGTAGAAATGAAAAAAAATTATGAAAGCCTAGACCAGATTTGGGAGGTCCATCCAAAAGGGGAAGTTTTGATAGTTCTAAGTCTGGTAGTGATAACAGGCAACCGGAACAAAAGTAAAACATATCAGATTTTTCTACAGCTAGCACTCCAAATTATGGCCAAGGCAAGCCTCGTGTTCCCACTTGTCCACAATGTGGAAAGAATCATTATGGTACTTGCAGGAGAGCCTCGGGGGCATGTTTTAATTGTGGGAGCTTTGATCATAAAGTGAAGAACTGTCCTAATCCTAATAATGCTCCTTTCTTGAAAACTGAAGGCTCATTTCATAAGCCTTCTATTAATCCTCCTCAAACTAATAGAGGTGCAAGACCTAAAAACACCCAAGCAGCAAGTACAAGTGGAGCTAATCAAGCTAGTGGACAAAGGGCTATTGCACGTGTTTATGCTATGAGGCAGAAGGATGAGTAAGATGGACAAGATGTGGTTGTCGGTAAATTTCACTTATTTGGCTTATGTGTATTTACCTTGATTGATCCTGGTTCTACACATTCCTATATTTTTTCACTTGTTCTTCCTGAAAATGTGAAATCTGTGAGACTTAATTATGATGTGATGGTTGAAAGTCCTTTGGGTTATCAAGTGGTGTGTAATCGAGTTTACCAAGATTGTCCCTTCGTGATTCAAAACCTATTCCTCCCTGCTAATTTGATTGAAATGCCCTTCAAGGATTTTGATATTATTATCAAAATGGATTGGCTTTATAAATATCATGCAGTGGTAGATTGTAGGTCAAAGCATGTGACCTTTAAAGATCCTACATTTTCACACATCATTGTATAAGGTGAAAGATCATTGACATCTAGTATTATTTATGCGGCCTTGGCAAGAAAGTTGATCTGTCAAGGTTGTAGGGCATACCTTGCTCACATAGTTGATACACAGTTGAAGAGTCCTTGTATCAAGGACATACCTGTTGTATGTGATTTTCCATAAGTCTTCCCAGAAAACCTTTCTGGATTGCCCTCGGAAAGAGAGGTTGAATTTCCAATCGAGCTTATTCCTGGATCTAACTCTATTTCTATCACTCCTTATAGAATGGCTCCAGCAGAATTAAGAGAATTGAAATCTCAACTGCAAGAACTTCTTGAGAAGGGTTTTATTATACCTGGTGTTTCTTCTTGGGGACCCCCTGTTTTATTCGTAAAGAAGAAAGATGGCACTCTTAGGCTTTGTATTGACTATAGACAATTGAACAGAATAACAATCAAGAATAAATATCCACTACCAAGGATCGATGATTTGTTTGACCAGCTGAAGGGTGCTAATGTATTCTCAAAAATTGATTTAAGGTCTGGATATCACCAACTGTGTGTTAGAGAGAAAGATATTCCTAAAACTGCTTTTAGAACTCGGTATGGTCATTATGAATTTTTGGTGATGCCATTCAGATTGACAAATGCTCCGGCGGTATTCATGGATCTAATGAATCGGGTATTCAAGCCTTATCTTGATTAGTTTGTGGTTGTCTTTATAGATGATATTTTAATATTTTCCAGAAGTAGTGAAGACTATGATAGACACCTTCGGATTGTTTTGAAAATTTTAAAGGAGAAAGAACTTTATGCTAAACTTTCCAAGTGTGAATTTTGGCTTAATGAAATGGCTTTTCTGGGACATGTGGTATCAACCAAATGCGTGAAGGTGGATCCTAGTAAGATACAAGCAGTTGTTGAATGGAGACCTCCCAAAAGTCCAACTTAGGTAAGAAGTTTCTTGGGTTTAGCAGGGTACTACAGAAGATTTGTGAAAGGCTTTTCCATTATCGCCTCCCCTTTGACTAAGCTCTTGCAGAAGGAAGTAAAGTTTATTTGGGATGACAAATGCCAAGAGAGCTTTGAAACTCTCAAATCCTTGTTGACTCAAGCGCCTATACTTACTCTACCAATTGAAGGGAAAGAGTACGTAGTATACAGTGATGCTTCTCACAATGGTCTAGGATGTGTTTTGATGCAAGAAGGGAAGGTTATTTCTTATGCCTCTCGGAAATTAAAACCGCATGAATTGAATTATCCTACTCATGATCTTCAACTTGCTGCTATAGTCTTTGCTTTAACAATATGGCGGCATTATTTGTATGGAGAGAAATGTCATATATTTACTTATCACAAGAGCTTAAAGTACTTGGGTACTCAGAAGGAGCTAAACCTTCGACAACGTAGATGGCTTGAACTCATCAAGGATTATGACTGCATGATTGATTATCATCCAGGTAAAGCCAATGTGGTTGCAGCTGCCTTAAGTCGAAAATCCTTTGCAAGCATTTCTTTGAGTCCTTTACCCTTGCTCCTTGAGTTAAGAGCCATGAATGTTTGTTTTACACCTGATTCAAATGGTTTAGTTATTGCTAATTTTCAACTAAAGCCAATATTACTTGAACAGGTGAAAGAAGCACAAAAGTTAGATGAGAAACTTGTAAACTGACCAGAGAAGTTCAAAATGGGGAAAAGCTTGATTTTACATTACCAGAGGATGGTGTCTTATTTTATCAGAACATGTTATATGTCCCTAATGATGACAAATTAAGGAAAAAAATACTGAATGAAGCACATACTTCACCATATGCAATGCATCCTGGAGGTACAAAGATGTACCAGACCATCAAAGAACATTATTGGTGGAATGGTATGAAGAGAGACATTGTGGAGTTCATTTCCAAATGTTTGGTTTGTCAACAAGTAAAGGCAGAACATCAAGTCCCAGTTGGTTTACTACAACCCTTGTCGATGCCGGAATGGAAATGGGAGAGAATAACTATGGACTTTGTTTCTGGACTTCCTCGCACTATGATAAATCATGATGCAATATGGGTGATTATGGACAGACTAACCAAGAGTGCTCACTTCTTTGCAATCAGAATGGATTACTCACTTGAGCGTTTAGTCGAGTTGTACATTAATGAGATTGTAAGACTACATGGGATCCTTGTGTCTATTGTATCTGACCGAGACCCAAGGTTTACATCTAGATTTTGGGGTAGTTTGCAGGAAACTTTGGGTACTAAGTTGAAATTTAGCACTTCGTTCCATCCACAAACAAACGGCCAATCGAAAAGAGTGATAATTATTTTGGAGGATATGCTTCGAGCTTGCATTATGGAGTTTGAGGGTAGTTGGGACAAACACTTGGCTTTGATAGAATTTGCTTACAATAACAGTTACCAATCGAGTATTGGACTGCCTCTCTATGAAGCCTTGTACGGAAGAAAGTGTTGTACCCCTCTTTGTTGGAGTGAAGTTGGTGAAAGAAAGCTTGCTGGTCCTGAAATTGTGCAACAAACAGAGGACAAGGTAAAAATTATCAAGGATCATCTAAAGAATTCTTTGGATAGACAAAAGTCGTACGCTGATCTTAAAAGGCGTACATTGAATATCAAGTTGGACATAAAGTATTCTTAAAGGTGTCTCCATGGAAAAAGATTATGAGATTTGGCCAAAAAGGAAAATTTCAAGATGAAATTTCTTTAAGGGGGGGAGAGTTGTAACGCCCCAAAATACTAGACCAAAATTCGCATGTAGATACACCATTGCTTAGTTACTAGAATATGTTTTATTCTCATTTTCGGAACTTGAAATTTTGTGATATTTGCAACCTTGCTCAACATAATTGTGATCGTAATTTAAGGTATTGTATGGAGTATTTATGTAATTTTCTAATTAGAATTACATATAAATTGAAAGTGTTGGTATTAGGTATATACATATAGGTATTTATGTATGCTTTTTGGGCAGCCTACAATTATTTGGGCAGCACCTTTGAAGGACAGTTGTGAAGGGGATAAACATCACTTTTGGTGACTATATGTTTACACCTCCTCTATGGTGAAATTTGTGTTCCTTAGCTCTAAAAAACCATGTGAACTCTCTCTAACTTTATTACTCTCAAAATCACAAGAGAAAAACTTGATCTTTTGGGCTGGAATTTGAGACAAACCCTTCTTTTTGGTAACTGACGAAATCTATTTCTGACTAAATTATTCGTTACGAACCTAATCCCTCTACTATATTAAAATCAATATGACCTTCATTAATCTCTACTAAATGTCGCAAGTATTAAATTAGGTTTCTCGTTAAGTGGTAGTATTCTTTCGAAAGGGTCGCTACAATGATCATATATGGATTTGGGATAATTAGAATGGGGTTAACTTATGGGTTAAGGTTGGAAACTTTGTTCCTACTTCTGATCTTCGGTTGATGCTCGAAAAATATTTATTGGAGTGGGTAATTAGTTCAATACTAGCAATTTAGGATTGATGTCTGTAACTTAGTTGAAAATAAAGGTTATGGGTTGGATCTATTTTCCCTATTTCTACATCGAAATAGAGAATAGATTAAGGTATTGGGTTGTTTCGTATTGCACATAGATTAGGCCGAAAGGAGATTCTATGAACTGATGTTATGAGATTAAAAGAAGATTAGTGTCATTGATAATGACCCAGCATATCTATGAATGTTCATCACTATAGAGAAACACAATTACCCCTATGTTATGTCCATTTCCAATCCCCTCACCCCTATATTTCTTATTACTCCATTAACTGTCCACAATCCTTGTTTAATTGTGCCTACTGATAACAAAAACCCTTTATAAAAAATTGGTGGAATCATCCACCCATTTGTTTTTACTATTACAAATGAATGTCTTTGCAATCCAAATTTCTGAAAGAAAGGGATTCTACTTGCGAAGGTAGAGTCCGTACACAACATCTTTTGCTAAAGTGGATCCACTAGTTAGGTCATTTAAGACAATCCTACGGGGGCACGTAGTTAGGGACTACATGTTGCTACTAGAATCTACCCTATTTGAGCCTCTACCTCAAAGCCTTCTCGGTGCTAAGTCTAAATCCAAATGGAATAGTTAAAAAACAAATGTCATTATAACATAGGAAAGGCAATAATCAATACCAATTAATATTTTAAAGATCAAAACATAGAATAGCTCCTTAAATTATAATTCAAGCATAAGTGAGAAAACCTTTCACCAATGCAAATCCATATGTGAGAAATACCTTTCACAACCATGATCATATTTGTATATGAGAAAACATTTCACAACAACATTTATAATTTCATCTAAAAGCACACTATCATTATAAAAATTATTTTCATAAGACACGCATAATCCTTAAAATTTCATAGTTCATAGGTTCATGGATTCTTCATAGGTTCATAGTTGAAAAATCATAAATCATGCATGATCACATATGATTTCCACAAATTATTATGTAATAACTTTAGATCATGTAATATAAGATTGAAACAACAATTTGAATCACAATTGGGTGAAATCCCATGGAAAATTAATAAGAACCCTAATTTGATCAATTGAATTTGAATTGAGAAATTGAAAACCTTGGGGACTCATGGAGGAATGGACTCCATAGGTGAATAACCACATACCTTGATACTCAAATCCCAATATGAATGGTGAATCAATGACGTTGGAGTGAACCCTTGCTTCTTATTTCTTAGGTTGAGAGGGTATTTAGGACAGTGAATTTGGTTGGGTTTTGGGGAAATAGGAGAATGTGTTTAAATGGGCTAATTTAGGACTAAAAAGCTTTATATAGGGCTTAGGGTAGAAGCCGAAATGACATAGTATTGGTTTAGAATATTTAGGAAAAGACCAAAAAGCCTTCAAGAATTAATTGTCGGAACTAGTTTAAGGGTCAAGCCTATCCGTACTTGTCAACTATAGACAAGGTACTGGGACCTTAAAATCACCCAAATTTTGATGGGACCCTTCTACGGTCCATAGAAATTCCTACAATATGTATCCCTAACCGTAGAACTCAACTTGGACCTCAAAATTTCACTAAGTAGGGGACCTACCTATTATACCCATCTACGACTCATAGAACATTTGATGGACTATCCTAGTTGACCGTAGGATGGGGTATTGGGACTTGATTTTCAAAAATTATTTTTCCCCTTTCTATGAGACTGGTCTATGAACCTTAGACTGGTCTCGTCAACATGAACTAGTAGCTATAGCTTATGCAATCTTTTCCTTTTTGAAATTTGAGGTGTTACATAATGGGTCTTCTATCTGCACTTGGCCAAGGTGTGGTAAGAATTATTCTGGAAAGTGTTTAGACGATTTGGATGGTCATTGGTTGTGGTAAAGTGGTCGTAAGATCAATGATTGTTCGTTGCAAGCTATAAAGGTTAAGGATCGTACGAAAGTTGAGCCTAGTGGTTCTTGTTTGGGTGCTCCAAAGCAAAATAGATTTTATTCTCTTTAGACTCGACGGGATCGAAATGGTTCTATGGATATGGTGACTGATTCGTTGAAAGTCTTTCATCTTGATGTTTATGTTTTCCTTCATCCAGGTGCTACCTTGTCTTTTGTTACTCCTTATGTGGCCAGGTTTGATGTTGGTCCAGAAATACTTTCTAATCCCTTTCATGTCTCTACTCTTATGGGTGATGCTATTATGGCCAAAAGAGTCTAGAAATTGGCTTATTTCCATTTCTCATATAGTCACTCATGTTGATAATGTAGAGCTTCATATGTAAGATTTTGATGTCATTCTTGGGATGTATTATTTTTATGCATTTTATGCTTTCATAGATTGTAGGACCTGATTGTCACTTTCAAGGTTCCAAAAAAACCTATCATGTCATGGGAAGGGGGAAATTCTGTTCAAAAGGATCAGTTTGTATCTTCCCTAAAGGCTAGGAAGATGATCTCAAAGGGTTGCATTTATCATATTGTTCGGGTTAGGGATATACATTCTGAAACCCCTACTCTTGAGTTAGTTCTGATTGTTAATGAGTTTTTAAAAGTGCTTCCTTATGATCTTTCGGGTGTTCCTCTCGAAAGGAAATAGATTTTGGTATTGACATACTCCCAGATATGCAACCTATCTATATTCCTCCTTATTATATGGCCCCAGCAGAGCTACTAGATTTAAAGGAACGATTGAAAGATTTATTGAATAAGGATTTTATTAGACCGAGTATGTCACCATGGGAGTTTTCGGTGTTTTTTGTTCAAAATAAGAATGATTCTATCCAAATGTTCATTGAGTATCGACAATTGAATAAGCTTACCATTAAGAATAAGTATCCTCTTCCAAGGATAGATGATTTTCTTGATCAACTCCAAGGATCAAGTTATTTCTCTAAGATTGACCTCAGGTATGGTTATCAGCAATTGAGGGTGAAATAAAATGACGTGTTGAAGATGGTTTTTCGAACTCGGTATGGTCATTATGAATTTTGGTAATGGTTTTTTGTTTGACTAACACTCCAATGGTGTTTATGGAATTGATGAATAGGGTTTTAAAAAAATGTCTTGACATGTTTGTGATAGTGTTTATCGATGTTATTTTTATTTACTCATTGAGTTAGGATGAGCATGCTGAGCATTTAAGGATTTGTTACAAATTCTCAAGGAACGTGAATTGTATGCTAATTTTAACATATGTGAATTTTGGTTGAGGTCCATTGCTTTCCTTGGCCATATTGTCTCCGGTCAAGGTATTCAAGTTGATCCTACGGAAATCGAGGTGGTCAAGTATTGTCTTAGGCTTTTGTCTACTTCAGATATATGAAGTTTCTTGGGTTTGACCGGTTACTATCGAAGGTTTGTGGAAGGATTTTCTTCTATTGCTTCACCTTTGACAACATTGACTCAAAAGAAAGTGAAATGTTTATGGTCGGAAACTTATGAGAAGAGTTTCCAAGAGTTGAAGGATAGACTCACTTCGACCTCTATTTTGACACTACCAGAAGGATCGGATGGTTTCATGGTTTATTGTAATGCTTCACGAGTTGGTCTTGGTTGTGTTTTCGTGCAACATGAAAAGTTCATTGCATATGCTTCAAGGCAATTGAAGGTGCATGAAAAGAATTATCCGACTCATGACAGGAGTTAGCGGCGGTGGTTTTTGCTCTAAATATTTGGAGACATTACTTGTATGGTGTGCATTTAGATGTGTATACCGATCACAAGAGTCTGAAATATGTGTTCACTCAAAAGGATTTGAATCTTTGCCAAAGGAGGTGACTTTATATGCTAAAGGATTACGACATGAGTGTCCTCTATCACCTCAGTAAGGTTAATATGGTTGTGGATGCTCTTAGTCGGTTATCGATGGGTAGTGTTCCTCATGTTGAGGATGATGAGAAGGAGCTAATTCATGATATTCATAGATTGGCCCGATTGGGTGTTCATTTGGTTGATTTTGATGAAGGTGGTGTGGTTCTTCATAATTGTTCGGAATCATTTTTGTATCGGAAGTAAGGCTAAGCACGATCTTGATTTGGTATTAGTTGACTTGAAGAAGTTGGTTTTGAAAAAAGCCATTGAGGCTTTCTCCCAAGGAGAAGAGGGTGTCCTTAAATATAAAGGTTGGTTATGTGTTCCGAATGTAGATGAGTTGAGGAATCATATTCTGACAGAAGCCCATAGTTCTCGGTATTCTCTTTACCCGGGAGCCACAAAGATGCACTGTGACTTGTGGAGGTCTATTAGTGGAATGTGATAAAGAAGGATATTGTGGAATTTGTGGCTAAATGATTGAATTGTCAATAAGTGAAAGTTGAGCAACAAAAATTGGGTCGTTTGGCTCAAGACAGTAGTATTCCTATATCAAAGTGGGAAGATTTGAATGTGGGCTTCATTACGAGTTTACCTCGCACTCATCGACTGTTTGATTCGATTTGGGTTATTATGGATCGAACCATCGGAGGATTATGTCAAGCTTTATATCCGGTAAATGGTAAGGTTACACAGAGTGTCTTTGTCCATTATCTCCTATCGAGGAACTCAGTTTAGGAAATCGTTTCAAAAAGGTCTTGTCACTCAAGTGAAACATAGCATGAATTTTCATCCTCAGACCGATGGATTTGAGCATCCCATTCAGACTTTGGAAGATATGTTGCGAGCTTTTGTGATTGATTTCAAGGGTAATTGGGATGATCACTTACCTTTGATTGAGTTTTCTTATAATAATAGCTATCATTCCAGCATTGGAATGGCACCAGTTGAGGCTCTTTATGGTAAGAGGTGTAGGTCTTCTATTGGTTGGTTTGAGGTTGGTGAGGTTGCTTAGAAAGGGCTAGAGATTGTCCATGAGGCTATGGAAAAGGTTCTACTTAGTCATGAGAGGTTGAAAACGGCTCAAAGTTCACAAAAAAATCTTACTCTGATGTTAGGAGAAGAGAACTAGAATTTGATGTTCGAGACTGGGTGTACTTAAAAATTCACCCATGAATGGTGTAATGAGGTTCGGAAAGAAAAGGAATCTGGGTCCCCAGTATCAGGGCACATATCAGATTTTGAGGCATATTGGCAATGTTACTTATGAACTTGAGTTGCCAAACAATTTAGCATCGGTACATCCGGTATTTCATGTCTCTTTGCTGAAAAAATGTGTTGAAGATCCGACATCTATTGTTCTTTTGGACAGCTTGGGAGTTAAAGAGAATTTTTCTTATGAAGAGGTTTCGATTGAGATTTGATTAAGGCAAATTCAAAAGTTGAGAAACAAAGAAGTTGCTTAAAGGTTCTTTGGAGGAATCAATTAGTTGAGGGTGCTGCTTGGGATGATGTCTTAGTATCCTCATTTTTTTCCATCCGCTTCTTATTTAGCTTGAGGTATTAACTCCTCATGGTTCATTATCTTGGATTCATGTGTATTAGTCATTCTCATGTTTCCATATGCATGCATGTTCATGAAAACTTGATTTTTGATGTCATGACTATGTTTGGAGTGATTCTCCATGTTTATATGCATTTTAATGAAAGTTGCATTCATGTTGGGTTGTAAATTTCTCCCCTACTCTATTCATGCTAGCTTGAGTCCCATTTGAGGATGAATGTTCCCAAGGGGGAGATATTGTAACACCTCAAAAGTTGGAAATTCAAAAGAAAAAGGGAAATAGTGATTTTTGGCACTAAGCATATTCTACGAGTCCAACATACGGGCCATATGAAGTGAACCATAGAATCCAGAGTTGAGTTTTGGAATGTTAAATTCTGAAGTGTGACCTACGACTTGACATGATACACTATATAATGTTTGGTGGGTCGGAGACCTGTAGGATTGGTTCTATGATTCGATTTAGGACCTAAGTTAAATGGAAGATTGTGACGGGTTGTCATTTAGCCTATGGGTCGTAGAAAGATTCAAGACTTATTGAAATTTTAGAGTGAAAAATGAGTTCTACGGATGAGGTTTACGGACCGTAGAATGTTCTAATGGGAAATGATTGAATATTTGGGTTTCTGAAGTTGGTTCTACAGTTAACCAGGACGGGTTGTAGAAATTCCTATGGCGCGTAGGTCACAACCGTAGGGATATCCAACAATTATTTTTAAAGGATATTTGGGTCTTTTCCTACACATTTAATGCCTATACTACGTCGTTTTCCCCCTAATTATAAGTCCTACAACTACCCATCACCCTTAGAAAATTTCCCAACTTCTTTATTCAATCAAATTCCCAAATTTTCTCCCAGGTTTTCTCCAAAATTCTCTCTCTAGATGAAGGAAGAAGAAGTCAGGGTTCTTCAAGTTCAAGCCTCTTATCTTCATTAATTACTTGTGGGCTTTGAGATAAGGTATGTAGGGAGTTCGTAAATGGGTTACATTCACCCATTGAGTCCGTAAGGATTCTTCAATTCTACAATTAATTTCAATAAATTGTTTAGGTTTTCATTCAGTTTCTCATGGGTTCTTTTGTGTGGATTTAAATTGTTTAATTTTGATCATGTGATGATTATTTAGATTCAATTACATGTTTTCCAATCAATTCCATATGAACCCATGATTGATCATGATTTTGACAATATATCAACCATAATTTGCATGAACTTGAAGAAAAATTATGAATCAATGAATATGTTTTCATGAACTTATGCATAATTTATGAAAAATAATGAATTATGATCTAGGTTTCTTTAAGATAAGCATCAATGAATTGTGAAATATTTTTCACATATTTAAGGGATCATGGCTTGGTGAAAGGTTTTCTCACTTAAACTTGCTTTAATATTTACTGAGCTATCCTATGATGTTTAAGCTTGGATTAGTATTTGAATTATGCTTTTCCATGGATGATTATATGATTATGAAACTGACTATTCCATTGTGATTGAACTTAGCACCGAGAGAACTTTGAGGTGGAGTCTCAAATAGGGTACTCTCTAGTACTAACCTCTAGTTCCAAACTACGTGCCCCCGTAGCTCTGCCTTAAATGGCCTAGCTAGTGGATCAACATATAGCATATGATATGATATAGAGTTATACCTTGCCAAGTAGACTCTACATTCTCTATGTGAGAGTTACATCGGATTTCATGCTTTAGCTCGCATGGTCTATTGTCAGTTAAAGCTAATATCCAACAAAATTAATCAAGTTGACTACCAATGTTTTAAAGAAGCTTTCCTTATGATATAAGATGCATTGACCATGTCCATGATTTACGATTCTTCTTAACTATTTTACTATGTTGAGCCTGGTCATGCATATCATGTTTTCGATTATGTCCCCTTATGATCATGATTCATGTTTTATTTAATTCCCCTCATACTTAGTACATACCATGTATTGATGCAGACTTGTGGCTACATTGTTTCATTAATGTAGGGCGTGACGATTCCTCTCCTACTGTTTGTGGCTAGTTGATCACTTAAAGATTGAAGACTTGGTGAATTCTCATACTTCGAGGACAATGTCACATTTATTGCTTTCCTTATGTTTTAGTTTTTAGACATTGTATGTGGTGTACAGGTTACGTCCCGACCAGTCTTTTGATGTAATAGATGGCTTGTTATACTTTGATGTACTTCCACTTATATGTCAAACTCTTTACATCTTATGAGATTCTTTATTTTTCTCTATATGTATGTCAAGTGGCTTGCATGGGGACTTTTGGGGTATTATAAGCCATGGCATGTCTAGGGTGTACTTTGGGTCTTGACAGGTACCAATGAAACTGGTGAGGCTGGGGGTACTGCATCTCATCGATCTTTAACAAGTGATGGGGAAGCTGTTACTAGGGGTACTGGAGATTCACGGTGTGCCTCTCAGGGAAATCTATCCCTCTGAGTCAATAGGGAACGACTAGTACCTTCCCCTAGATCCATACACAGCTCTTGTTGTGCCATCTCTAAAGCATGGGTAGCTTGTTAGATAAGAAATATAAAGAACGATTTAGATTTCAGATGTTCTTATAATGTCACTCTCTATAACGTGATTTATCAATTGAAAGATATGTAACCATTCTTATATGCCCTATAGCCTCTTGATTATAAGTATGGTGCACAACATACCCATAAACAAGACTCTACTAGACATGGCTTGTGGACTCCCTGGGATACGACCTACTCTGATACCAAGTTTGTCACACCCCAAACTAAGGAAGGCGCGACTAGCACTCAATACCATATTCTATCGAATTAGCCACTGAAATTTACTAGCTAACTAAATAGTGAACCCAAAAGATCAGGCACCACAACATTAGAAATACGAAGTCTTGACTACTAAGGTCATGACCAAAATAACAATAAGCCATATAAACAATGGTATATAAGAAAAAATAAAGAAGTACTAGCTAGCCAATGAGCCCGCAAGATTTTTCTCTTTTAAGAAAAGGAAAATCATATTTCTCGGATCATTGTACATTTCAATTTGAATTAGGCATTCTGTGTCCAAAAAGACATACATACACACCCACATATATATATACATGCCAAAACTATGGGGTGGAGACTAAACCGACAAAAATAAACCTTGAATATTGTGTCCACAATAGCCTCTACGAGTGGCATAATCAATGTAAGGACAAGGTCCTACTTATACCCAAACTCTACAACAAAAGTAAACATCTTCTGTTAACTTCAGGATATGATGGAGCTTATCAACTCATGAACCTGAATACTAGCGGGTGGGTAGATCAGAATCCCTACCTGGACCTGATTGCTCTAAACCAAAAAAAAAAAGCGTCCACAGGCAATCACAAGTGAGTACGAATAAAAAGTTACCAATATGTAAGGCGGAAAGTAGAATCATAAGTAGTTGTTGTAAAAGGGTAATAGAGATACCACCTGAAACTGAAACTCAAATAATCTCCATGGCCGACATTTGACCTCTGACTAATCAAATATGCATTGTATGCTCGTGTAATTGTATGCCATGAATACATATAAATATATGTTAATGCATGACATACCCAACCAAAAGCTATCAATGGTGTTCTATTCTAGTATTTAACCGGCATCATATTTGCCAACCTATGGTCATCTATACAATATACATAGTCTTCTAGGAAATTGTCCTATTTCCCTCTAGTTATAGCTTGGAGTAAATGCATTACATGTCATGATATGATATGAACTTTGTATGCACATAGTAGGCCATAACAAGAACTTAGCCAATATTGGCTCTTCCGTACTCTTATTCTCATAATTTTGTAATCACTTTCGTGCAACATACAAATGTCTCCTGGAACCTCATATGTTTTCCGAATAAGCTTGAAACTCAACTTTTAGAAAAATAACTTAACCATGAAGATGTTCATAAAAAGCTTAAGGTGCTTCACTTAGTTCCTATACTTGGTTCCTTGATAACTTATAAAAGAACGTATTTAAAATAAAAACAAGTTTCTTAATAGTTTAAACATTCAAGTTATATTTGAGAGTTTTAAAAATCGTGTGTTACTTTAAAAAAAAATCAAAATGTATTTTAGTGGGGAAAGTGGACTGGTTGCAAATAGTAAATTTCTTCCATAATCATTTTAATTCACACCACCCATAGAAGAATAATAATTCATACATATGGACACATAGTTAAGGAAGCCGATAAAATGACCTGCATGTTGAATACCCTATTTACTCAAACGAGTGAAATATCAACATAATAGCATCATGAAAATAATTCAGTTGCAATCTCAATGCATTTCACAGAAGGTCTTTCTAGTGATAGAATAGTAAAATATCGCATTTGGCGTTTTAGGAATTTCTTAGGAGTTGTGCTAAAGGGAAAGGGGGCGGAGCTTAACCTTAACATACCTTTCCAATGAACGTTTGAATGCCTATTGTTCCTTCACGAAAGATTTTCCTTACGTCCTATGCTTCGCAAACACTATATATACACAACTGGTACACACCTATAAATAATTTGTAATGGAGTTTAAATCGACAGATTTGACATATGGTCCTAACTTGCCAAAACGTTTGTAGAACTTCGTAAAAACAATCATGAAAGAGCCTCGAGATGATTACCTCAAAAAACCAAGTGTAAACCTTGAAGAACCACCAATAACTACCAAGTTCTATCTTTCAAAACTAGCTCCAAACGCAGCTAGGAGAAGGGGAAAACGATTGCCACGTGTAGAGATCACGTTTCTAGGCACATGGGTAAACTTTAGTGGCATAAATAGCTAAAAACGCACCTTCAACACTCAAGAACTGCATTGGAACCCTCTCTTAAGCTTTCTTACTTGTTATGAGCTGAAAATAAATGTTTTTTATGGGTTAAAACATCGAATAGCAGACTTACCATATTTTCTACCCGACCTGTTCGCGACCCAGATTCTACCGAGATAGTCCGCAATAAATCACTCATAACCTTTTACTCACATTGGTTTGACATGAGGTTTTGTGCATTGCAAACTAGACTTGTAGACCTTTGATTCGATAAGTCATGGTACTTTTAAATCTTTATATATTGGGAGAAAACATATGAGTCATTTGACCCAAAGTTCAAAAAAATTATTAAAGAAACTTACAATAACTTTTGCCGACCTTTGTTTCGCTACCTTTCTTGATTTCAAAACCTAAGATACAACCATTTTGATATAATAATACCTCATAAAATATTATTCTTAGCATATCAGGCACTCATAGGCTTATCCCAAAACGTCTGGGTTAATTTGAACATTTCAAACGGGCGAGGTATTACACAAGCCATTTTTTTAACCCCAAACCTTTGTTTGATGGATTCCTTTGACCTAAAACTTTAGTTTAGTTCATTTTTATTGTCACCCAATGGAAATCTTATTCTCCAATGTACTATACCAAGTATGCACCTCATCTAACCACACTACGCCACATATATTATGCGAGAATAGAAAAAAATAATCTCACATCATGATTTATTGAACAAGTAACCTTATTAGTTAATAAAATTGGATTAATAATTAATTTAGAATTAAATGACCTACATAAAGTCCAAATTATATTTGGTTCTGCCTGTTTTGTTGACAAGACAAGGACGAGGACGAGGAGGAGAAGCAGGATGAGGAGGAGGAAGATGAAGAGGAGGAGGAGGGATGAAGGAGGAGGAGGAGGAAGAAGGAGAAGGAGAAGACAAAGAGATAGAGGAAGAGGAAGAGGAAGGAGAAGGAGAAGAAGAAGATATAGAAAAGCTCTGCTCTTTAGTGGTTTAGGAATGAAAGAAGGAGGAGGAGGAGGAGATTTAAATTGATACAATTAAATTTTTCATGAGATTAAGGACACGCAGATCGATCTAACTTAGTAAGGTAAATATTAAGTCAATTAAAGTGTTACTAAATGTGAATATAAAAAATGTTAAGTGACTCAAATAAGCAAATGAAACTGTAAAATCTGTAAGTTGCACTTTAATAAATATTCTGATGGAGGTTTAGTCAGTCCCAATACTAGGTAATTTAGTACTAATATCCTTAATTGATTTTGTTCAACTGAGTAAGTACACGGGAGAGAATTGAGAGTGTAATAATACAACTTTTGGTCTTGTATTGTTCCAAAATTCAATCGTTTACATGTGACTAACTTAGTTGGTCTTTATAGACAACAAATAAAATACATCAACCAATGAAATCACTCCATTTAGGCCCTATAGTATGTCAACTAGTGGAAACACTCTATTTGGATGTGTCGTGACGCACATCAGTTATAAATTCGTTGTTACTAGCGAGATTCTTACTGACCATACTGACGTGTCTGTACTTTCTTTCTGCAAAATATAATTTCTGGCTATAAGTTCCTTTTTTCCTCTAACATGTCTTCGGACAACGAAATTCTTCTTTCCTCTAACATGTCTTCGAACCACGAATTTCTTATTTCCTCAACATGTCTTTGGGCCACGATCCCCTTCCATCAATATCAGAAGCTCTCTGATGGTCACGTTAGAAGTGGAAAATACATGTGGTAACTCTGGTTTCTCTCACCAGTGAATTTATGTAGACAATTTGCCTCCGAAATCCTTACTTATTTTGCCTTTTTATATTTTCGGGTGCCACGTGCATCCTCATCCAATTAGACTATGTGTTCATTGTAATTTCTCCGTACAGTTTTATTATAGAAAAATATTGAAGAAAGAGGAGAAAAACTCATACTAAGAATTTATTTCATACATCAATAAATTCAAGAGAGGTTTTTTAAAAATATCTAAGAGAAAATGAGAGATGAAATTACAAGATAGACAATTGAACCTCACTAACAAGATGAAAATCCAAGTACTAACCAATCGAGTTGCTAAAATTCCCTCAATTCAAGAGAGGTTCAAATTAATTAAAGAGAATAAATTAAAATGAATTAATCCCTAAACAATAACTAAAATCTATCTAAGGATAAGCCTAACCTTACAAATCCTTTCATCAAATTCTAGCTAACCCTAAAATAGTAAAATAACAAACTATTTATATTAGGGCTGGTATTTAGGTTTTCAATGACCAAAATACCCCCAAATTATTAAGGAAGCTAAGTTAGCACAATTAAAAGCTAGTCACAATAGCCTTAATAATTATAAATATGACTTGGAAATTTCTTGGAAATTTCTTGTCAAGCATGCTAACCCCAATCGTATCAAGATATATGTTGTTTTCAATTAACGCAAAATTCGAATAACTATGTTCAATAAAGTTTAATACATAAAAATAATACTTTATATTTTATGTTAGTTTTATCTATGATAAATTTTGAACAATTATTTTCATGTAATTTGTTTACTCAACCACACTTTTGAGTGCAAATAAAAATAACATATGCATTTTCATATTAGGTAAAAATACATGTCGTGTCAGGCAAAAATCGGGAAGAGATCCTTTCTGGTCCAGTTTGTTCAATGGGATGGTAGATTCATCAATGTAAACCCTAAAAAATTAATGGCTCTAATTTGTTTACTCAAAAACAATTATAAATGCAAATAAAAATAACAAAAAATAATAAGAAAAGTAAAAAATAACCGCAACAGGCAAAAATAAGGAAGAGATCATTTCTGGTAATCTCTTCAAGGAAAAAAAAAAAAATATCAAATGTCCACCCTAAAAATTTAATGGCTCTGATTTATTTTATTTGTAAACAATTATAAATGGTTAGATAATTTTGAACAAAAAATAATAAGAAAATTAAAAAATAACGGCAACTGTTTACATTAAGGTGGCTGTCATTTTTGGTAATCTCTTCTAGGAAAAAAATAAAAAATAATGGGAGAAAATTTCAGAAATAGCAAATATAGTAGACATAATAAGACGTTATAACTATAGTTTCGATAATGCGTTCCATAACTATAATTTCATTTGTTATAGAGGAGGCGGTTTGTATATTTCTTTCCATTTGTGTATTTCACTTGTGAATACATAATTATGTTAAATATATAAAAATTATGTATTTATACATTTAAGAATTTTTTAAAACCCCGTTTGTATGTTTCGCTTGCTAATATACAAACAAGGTAATTTATTATGAATTTTTCATAAATCGTATACAAATAGTTAGAGTAAGCATATACAAAATTCTGGATTTATACAACTAAGAATTGAATTATATAAATTGTGGATTAATACAAATCAGGTGAGTAATACAAATCAAATAAATTATACAAATCAGGTGAATAGCAAGGATTAGAAAAACGTAGCGGCAAAGTACAATTTTCTTAAAATATAGATATAGTACCTAATATAAGCTAAATATTTGTTATTGTGCGGAATTTACCCATAATGGAGCATGTAGGGGCCAGTAAGATAACATGGAAAAGCTCAAGGCTGGGCAGTCAAAAATTAATTATAATTGATTGCTAATTTAATTTTGTTTCGTGACATAAAAGGTGTTGAATAATGAGATACATATTCATATGAAGTTTAAACACCATAATAGGTAAGTTTATAAACAAAATGTTTATGACATACAATATTTCTAAGTTCAACAACGAGCATATAATATTTTCTCATAATATTTATATTAATTAATATATAATTTTAATTATGAAAAATACGTAATTAATATTAAGACTGAAATATGATAAATTAATGATATATTTTTTTCTCTTGATATACTACAAGTAACAAATAAAAGTTAACATTTATTGTTTGTATTAATAAATAAATGCATATATTAAAAATTTTAAAAATACTGTCAGACTTTATTTTTCTCTTTTATATTTTTATTTTTTTATATACATAATTATTTTAAGATCTTTTTATCATTATTCAAATTCATTAGGCCTCACCTGCTACATTGAAGAGCTTTGAAAAAGAATGACGCACGTTTTTAAAACGTTCCCATTATATTTTAGAGAAAATACATTATTATCCCCTTTTAACACTTTTTTTTTAAAAAAAAAAAAAGATACTTGTTCAAAGTCCTAATACCTATCTCTTTATTCTTGTTAGGAGTGGATTTATTATACACTAGTGATGCTACGTGATACATGAATGTATTTCACCCGCCACTAAAGTTCTCTTATTATACTAGATACAAATCCCGTGCCAGTACGGATTCAATATATGTTAATTTTTTGTCTTAATTTATGTGATGTCATGAAACTTGAGAAGTTATCAAAAAATTATATGATTTTAAAAATATTTTAAGTTGTTAATTATGATAATTTATACTACTTTTTACTTAATTTTAAAAATAATATATATTACTCTCTTTGTTTCAATTTAGGTGGCATATATAAGATTTCAAAAATTGGCCATTTTTAATGTCTTTTAAATATATTAAATTGTTAATTATTGTAATTTATATTACCCTTTTAACGTAATTTAAATAATACATGTCACTTCCCATGTCCCAAATTATGTGGCATTGATAAATTTTTGGAGTCAAGTGATTTTTTTATATGTATTTTAATTTTTTTTAAATTGTTAATTATGGTGATTTATAGTACTTTTTACATCAATTTCAAATAATATATATTTATCATCTAACCCATTTTATGTGGTACCAATAGAATGTCAAGAGTTCATCGAATTTGTTTTATATAACTTTTGAATATTCAGGCCAATTTCAAATAATATATGTTTAGCATCTAAATAGAAGCAATTCTGGATACAATTAATCATTTGTTGGATACATACAACATTTCAATTACTCTGTTACCTGGTCAAAATGAGTGGAATGTACCTGGGTATATTAAGGACGACATAGTGCGGCCTCCAAAGCACAAAAAACAACCTGGAAGGCCATCCAAGAAGTATCGTGACAAGGCGTACAATGAACTATATGGGAAAAAGAGCAAGTGTCACGACCCAAAAATGGACATGATGGCACTCGTCTGATCCCATCAAGACAAGTCGGCCTGAAATCTAACTAATATAGTGAATGCGGAAGTAAAACGTGAATAAAATTCTAATATTATAAAATACTGCGGAAAACAAGGTCAACTTAATTAAACCCCCCAAACCTGGTTGTCACGTGTACAAGCCTCTAAAGTATTACAACTGAATCAAAAAGAAAAATACAAGTCTCATATGACATTGTTTTAGAGTGAACAAAATCATAAATAGGAGTAAGAAGGTCCGCTGAAATGACAAGCAGCTACCTTACAAACCTCCACAAGAAGCCCCAGACAAAGAGAAGAGAAAAAAAATCACAAAGGTCCGGGCTAGTAACCTACAAAAAATGTAGAAGCAAGGGGTGAGTACCAACCACGCGGTACTCAACAAGTAAACTTCTAAACACAAGCTAAGGGGATAAAA
>JAJOOS010003929.1:0-17287 GCA_029582725.1 Solanum chiquidenum
TTAAGAAACTGCTTATAAATGAACACAGAAGAAATTGCTTATAAATGAATGCAGAAGAAATTGAAAGATACAAGGCACTCATTGCACTCTGCATTGTATACAAGTTAGTAGACTGTTTTCCAACTTGCGGTCCCGGTCTTGTATGTCCCTACTTATTTGCATTAATTAAATTCTACACATGCTGGAGGTTTCAAAAATTCATAAACTGTTAATAAGCCGCACAACTAAATGAAGTAGGTTCTTGTTGTTTGCCGATGACCATTGGAGATTCTGACTTAATGTGTTGTTTCCAGTGTGCGTCTGCCATCGGGCAGCTGACTAAAGGACGAAACAAGGAGGATAAAGAGAGCCCGGAGCTTCAATCTCTTTCGGCAATGGCATTGGAAAAAGACTATAAGCAGAGAGCTCCCAGCAGGCTGTCGGTGCTTAGTTCAACATTGAGAAGCTTGAAAATCTAACGTAACCACATTCGCATATAGTTTTATTGGAAGCAGCACCATACTGTTCACAGCGTGCACTTCAAGATTCCAAGTCTGTCAATCTGCTTAATTACCCCTTTTTGCAGAATTTTTTTTCCCCAATAGTTTTCATTCTTCTACTCTGCATTATTTTACTTATTTGTGGAAGTGCTGTTTCACTTATTTAAGTAGGGGAAGCAAATGACAATGCAAGTTAGCAAGATTATTACTTTTAGACAATTCTGGGAAAGTTTAATGCTGAATAGAATACTTGAACTTGATAGGTTGGATCATGAAATAAATTTCTATTGGACAAGTTTGTGGATAGCAGGTTAAAGAGGTAAATAGTGTATTTTTTATTTTATTGTGAAACTGATAGGCAAACAGATACAATTCAGAATTGAAGTTATTTCCTTACAACTACAAGATGAATACAGAGGAAGGTACTAAGTCGTATTAGTTTAATTAGCTACCTTCACACACTAATTAGACTAACTAGCTACATATGATAGTTAGAATAAAACATACTTGCACAAGCATTCTCCATAGTTTTATTCAAGGATTGGACAAAACAATAAACCCTCCTCCTTTATCCGGTTGTATTACATTACAAACAAAACACAGGCAGAGTTAAAATATATATTTTTTTGTATGGATCCGATGCATTTTCAATGACCCTAGATATATACATTGTAAGTTCATGACTCATTGTCGGTCCTTTTAATTGTGTTATTCTCTCTCGTCAATAATTGATCTATATTATCAACTCTATATCCAATCACAAGGCACTAACTTCGAATCTAAAACTAAAACATTCTTCATACTGTAGCGGAGGTAGTAAAGCATTGTCGGACTTTCATGAAAAATATGGCACTCTAATAAAATGATAAAAGTGCGAACTTGCTACAAGGAAAACGAAAATAATATATTTGTTACTATTTTACTACTGAACCAAAAGTTAAATAACGCAAAAAACAAATTTAAAAACATATAAAAGAAATGATAACTTCGATTTGTATATATACATATTTATATGATAATTTAAAAATAAATGAATTAAATAATACAAAGAAAGTTAGTAACATGTAAAAGAAATGATAACCTTAGATTTGTATATATACATACTTATGTACTAATCTAAAAAAAAAATGAATTGCCTAAATCAAAATTTGAAATTAGCATATAAAAAGTATTTTCAATTGATATATAAAAAGGAAACAAAAGTATTACCCACTTTATATAATTTTAATTTCCATCCATATAAATTATAATTAGACATCAAATCAATAAATCGAGGTTTTATAAAATAAAAAATAAAAGTATTACTCCACCCTACCTAAGTTCAATTTATGTTGCCAATAAATTGGACACGTAGTTAATATAGGATTGAAATATATATATTGGAGAAAATATGAGAGGTGAAAAGGCTTATAACTGATTTGAAATATAATATTTAATGTAAAATCATGTTTTTTTTATTCTTCAATGTAGTATTGCAGGTTCAAAATTGAAAAATCTCAAGAGAATTGAAAATATTTGTAACTGATATGTCCTTATGCTATTGTGTAGAGGAGTATTATCTTCTGGGTTTATAAATGTAGTCGAGAGATCAATAGGAGCAGATTTTGATGAGGAGTACAATTACTGAATTTTTTGTCTTTAAATATATATATAACTGTGGAACACATTAAGATATTAAAATTTATTAAACCTTTTGAATTTCTTAAAAATAGTATATGACATGGTATTTGTACTACATATAAAATTGCCATAGTGCAACTAATATAATGTGTTTCTTGGCCTAAAATTATAAAATGGATTTAGATTTAATATTAACATATTTCATGATTACAACTAACTCTTACAATTCTCTAGCAACAGTTTCACAATTGTGCTGTAATATTTCTTAAACAGAGTGTTTATGACCTTTTAAATTTATGCAAATTAAAAAAGAAAAAACAAAATAGGAAAATATTTTTAAAAAAATGAGAAGATAAATATATATTATTTAATTTTAAATTAATAAAATATTTTATAATATTTTAATTTAGCATATGGGCAAAATGATAATCCAAGTTTGAGGTTAGGATCTTCTCACTTTTAATAATAATGGGTGTCAAAATATAAAGAAGTATAATCGTGTAAAAGTCAAGGAGTGCCAATATGTAATATATATATATAAAAAAAAAATTACTCTAGCTACACTGTGTAATTTTCCTACGAAGGGGTGTCGCCCTTCACTACATGTGGCTCCTCCACTATATATATATATATATATATATATATATATACTAGATGGATATGGCCCGTGTCAACACAGGCCCAATAAATTATATTTTCAAGCGGTGGATGTTTTGCATAGTCATTGAGTGAGACCTTCAAGACAGAAAAGCTAAAACTACACAATTTTTGCCAGCAGAATTCATATACATTAATTTGTCCTATATGAGTGTCTTCATATGTTTTTGAAATGCACATATCAAAGCTACCTTGCTAATTTGTCAACGTAGGTTCTTTCATATCCATATAAAAAATTTATGGCTCAATCATTTCTCAGCTCTATTTTGAAAAGGCTGGTATATCATCTTTGCTTGTACAATTTGTTTATGCAGTAAAAGAAGTATAGAAATTACGCATTGAGAGCAAACAAATCAATCTCCACAATGGATAACACTTTCCTTTTCTGCATTTTATACTCATAAATTAAATGAATGTCCACTGTTGATTGCAAGACAATAAGACTCTTGTGTATTGTCGCATTTTGCAATCCTAGTTGTTGTAGTTTTGATATAACACAAAGAGCAATTTTATAACTTGTCACTCTAGAACTATTATTTGATGCGTTGCATACTTTGCCCCTTTTTGCAAACTCAAAATCACTTAAAAACAATACTTAAGAAGCAGAGAAATGATAAAGCAATCAAAATTGTTTGTTGCTTTGGCACACCTTGATATAGGGAACCTTGAAAAATATTTGTCACCTTCTAGCTCTTCAACTTCTTCAACATGCAACACAGAGAGAGGAATTGATGCATATTACTTTACTTTACTCCTATATAGAAATGGGACTTTTGAGTACAAACATAGCAAAGGATTGTTGTACAAAAAGTTGTGTAGATTGTATTACAAGTTGTGATCAATTTTATTAGTGAATAAACATGTCGATTTCAGTTCTCTTTAAGTAAACCACGTGTAACAATATATCTTACTTATAACATATTCACCCGTCTAACAATAGTTGCGGAAAAATAGAGTTAGATACTCTCCTCTAATTAAAAAAAATGTCTATCATTATAAATAGTAACGTATCCACGTGAGCACATATATACCTTTAAAATACACTATTAAATAGTGTAAGGGGTAAAAGGTTCTTTTCAAAATTCGTTATTGTTACAACAATTTCGATCAAAGTTTGAATATATTTTGAACCCTTTTCCCTTTCATTTATATTTTATGAAACTGTTTTGATGAAATTGTACTTAAGAAACAGAAAGACATGCTAATAAATAATATTACGACATGTGAGTGATGAGTAATATAAATTTTGAAGGAGAAAGGAAGGTATACTTTATGGATCAAATATAACTAAAATAATCAACTAAAATTAAAGCTTAGAAAATTAATATAATTTCACGAGGAAAATAACCAAAATATCCTGCCAAAACATATGAAATTTGTAATAAAATAAGAGATTTTATTCATTCCTTTCTTTCTTAACATGAGTTTTTATTCTTCCTTCTTTCTTTTGAATGAAATTTCATTGAAAAAAATTGAATTAAGACAAAGACAATGAACCCAAATAAGGAATATCAAATTGCTCAACATGCCATAGCTCAATATTCTAAATTATAATTTAAAATCTATTTAAAGTATAAGTAGAGAATCTTCTAGTAATTTGTCATAATTTACATTTTTTAGATTCTCCTCTTGAGTTCTAATCGCTATACATCAATAAGAAGTTATTGACACGAATTTTTTATTTTGCTAATTCTTCATTAATGTAATTAATTTGTATGTTTGATACGAACTTTCGTTTCTTCGTAACAGCCACAATATAATTTTTTTAGAAGTATATATTTCTATATTTGTGTCTATACTACACAGAAAATTACACGAATAAGCTATTTTATTTGCTTAGACCAAAATACTAGAATTGTTTAAGGTATCACAATTGTGACATTATAGTTGAGTGAAAGAGAAGAAATGTGGCATGTAATTTTATTTATTTTTTAAATCAGGATAAGGTGATAACTATGATATCGCTACATAAAAAATACTTAGCTTTTAGTGATAATAATAAACATACATTTTACCCATACTAGTTAATTAATATTGGATTCAATTCACTATTAGCTTTAGAAACATTTATAAAGTGTTAATTGCCTTTAAAAATACATATTTAACAACAATTAAGCTATTATCGTTAATGAATTATCGCTAAAAAATATTTTTAATATAATATATTAATTTTTTTTATTTGAAATGGAAACATCGAAATCATACATAAATTAGAAAAAGGAGAACATCGAAAGAAATTAAACACTCATTTGATCATAAAAATTATTTACAAACCGATGATATCAAAGACTTCCACATCATATGGAGGAATTAAGATTAAAGAATAATGTGGGCAACAGCCAACAAATGCCCCTCAACGGACAAAAGTCAATGTGTGCATTCTCTAACTGCCAATGAAGAAGCAGTAAAGAAAATGTCCACCAACGGCAGCAATGAATAGAGGCAGTAATGCCTTAGAGGCAACTTGAACGGCAAAAATTGTCAATGTGGCAATTCAATATATGGAAAGCAAACTATAATTGTTAATTCTACCATGGAGGCTGAACTAATTGCTTTAGCTTCAGCTAGTGAGAAAGTGAATTGGTTGAGAGATTTATTATTTTAAATACCTTATTTTGAAAAATCAATTCCTCCTATTTTAATTTATTGTGAAGCACCGCTGCAATTGATAGAGTTCAAAACCGTTATTACAACGATAAATCCAGACCTACAAGGAGGAAACACAGTAATGTAAGATCGTATTTGACAAATGGTACCATTAATGTTGATTATGTCAAATCTTGTGATAATCTTGCAGATCCTCTTACTAAGGCCTTAACGAGAGAAAAGGTCTGGAGCACATCGAGGGGATGGGATTGAAGCCTATAAATGCTTGAGTCATATATGAGGAAACCCAACTTGGGGACTAGATATCCTATAACCAGATTCAAAGGAAAAAACTAATCATATGATGACTTCTTGTTAAATATGCACAATTTTTTATTCCCTCCCTATGATATGAGTGCATTGTTTCCTGTAGTGATTTGTGAAGGTTGAGTTGATAAAACTCTTAATGAATATTTGTAGCCCGTATGGGTGGAGTGTTAAGCTTACAGGAATACTCTCGACAGATTTCACCTATGTGATGTGTGGAAGTAGATCGCTTCCTATGAGAATTGGGCTTATTCTCAAAAGCACTCATGAAACGGGATTGCACAAGGCTGTAACGTGCTGGCCTTAAAGCTCATGTCAACACCTTGATTATTATGTATGAGCAGTGATATTTTATTTCCCTTAAGCAGTCATAGTTCAAGTCTGAGACCACTACGACTCTGGAGTAAAAATTATTATTTCACTTAGTGAAAGTTCAATGCAGAGCATACCTTCATTATGCATATAATAGTCTTCCTTCATCTGATATACTCTCTTGTCTAATATTTAAATGAGTGGGGGATTATTAGCGTAAGCATTTTAATATTATATTAATTTGCACCTTTGACAATACATTAACAATTGTTTTTTATTCGTTGGAGCAATCTCTATTTCATTGCTGCAACCTTAGGCATTACTGCCTAATTACTCACTTGTGAATACGCCCTTAGGCATTATTACCCTTTATTTGATGGTTACAAAACGTTTGTCCATTGGAAGTTACTGTTAGTGGCAGAAGGTGGTCAACCATGACCACTAATTCTTTTTCATTCAATCTCCATTATCTCATTCTTTATTCCTCCATTATATCTTGTAACCTATGTAATTTCTAAGACCATTTATCTTCACTATTTATTACCCCATTATTTTCCTATTCATTGCTAGGAAGACTTTCTCATGATAGTGGTGGTCTTCATTTGGTTTGGCATATACAAAAAAAATATAGAGTGCATAAAGTTTGTCAAAAAAGAGAGTTTTTATTAGTTGAAGGGAGGTGTTCTTTTTGTGAAGCTTTGGACTCAACTCTTGTCCAGAGTTTGTTGAGTTACACTTTGTGATTAGGTTGTTGTATTCTGGAGGGGACAGGTCAAGAGGACTACTGCTGGACCGATGAAAAACATTTGTTGCAGTGGACTTGAATCTCCTTAAAAAGAGCGAGATATCCGCGCCTCAGCCTGAAGAGATTTTTATTTCTTCATTTCATTTTCAGTTGTAATCCTGTATTTTTGTTATCTTGTAATTTTTCACTAACATATATAACTTAAAATTCATTTATCCAATCTAATAGTAATACACAAATATTATTTACAACATATCCTTACTTTACATTAAAAGTAGCAAGCCACAAACTTAGAGAATTGTTGATCATTGTAGCAATTGAATGAAAATAACGTGAATTTCACGTAATTTGAGGTTTTATTTTTGAATTGAATATTATATTAAAAAGAAATAATTCATCATCATTCGGTTAGGATTAATAGGTTGATAACTCGATATGAAGAGTAAGCTTGAAGATAAAAGGAGGGATCATTTATTCGTAAGCTCAAAGAGCTCTATATTTTATTGCAACATTTAAAAAGTATACCAAAGTATGATGTCGAAATTGATCGATTGAAATGGGAGCATTGCAATCATACATAAATTGAGCAAAGGAAGATACCTAAGTTGTATTAGTTTGATATAACCAAAAACCTTCTCCTTTATTCGGCTTGGGACTGACTGTGTTACACCGCAAACAAAAGACAGGCGGAGTTAAAAAACTTTTTTTGGTATGGATCAGCATGACCTGCCATCACTTTACAATCATAGACAAGTCAACTTCTTAGCACAGTCACATCACCTTGAACAATTAAATTAACAATTGAAGAATATGTAATAAATCTTCAAAAAATTGAATGACGTGATGGCTCCTGAATTTATTTTAGCATCTTAAATATTCCATAGCAAGGCACTGGATCAGGCTAGACCAACTGAAATGTGCCCAACTCTCTGTCTTAGAATGTGTGAGGGAGAGAAAAGGATAAAGTTTCAATGAAAGAGTATATTATACGAATATATTTCTACTATCACGTATCCGATATGACCTAACCCAGCCAGGGGCGGAGCCAACAGTATGTCAGGGCTCATCCGAACCCCTTTTAGTGGAAGATATTACTATTTATACATGATTAAAATTATATATATAGTAGATGTCGAACCCCCTTCGATTAGTTCGTATGTTTTCTTTTTCACCCAGCTGATAGTGAGCGTGAATATTTTGAAAAAAATTAATTCAAAGGCCTTAGTCTTCGACTTTCAGCTAAGCAACCACGTTCCAAGTTTAACAATAGAAATATAGTCTTCAATTACTTGGAGTTAACAGTAGTTTAAGAAAGTAGAGAAATTTTTTAATCTTGTGGTTTCAGACTAAAAATTTGTAGAATGTATCAAAATATCCTTTAATCTTTTGGTTTAAGACTAAAGATTTGTAGAATGTACCAAAATATCCATTAATCTTTTTGACTTAAGACTAAAGATTTGTAGACCAAAATATCCATTAATCTTGTGGTCTTGAACATATCATGTGAAAAGTTAGAATTAAAGAGTAATCAAAAAAGGAAAATAGATGCATCTATATTAACCCTACATATATACATTATAAGATCACGGCTCATTGCTCGTCCTTTTTATTGCGTTTTTGTGTCCTTCGTCTATAAATTAATATATATTATCAACTCTATATTCAATCACAAGGCACTAACTTGGATCCCAAAACCAAAGCCTTCGTTCTTCACCCATGATAGCAGTACATATATATACATTATAAGATCACGGCTCATGATCATGTTTACATTTCGCTTCTTCAATATAGCAGTCCAAAGAACCTTGTTATATTTTTCCAACGTCTTATTATTCTCCGTACCACAATCACGTGAAAGTATCGCCATTATGTAATGTGACTAAACTATTCGATTCCCAAGAGAGTTGATTTTGCAAATTGTTTCACTTCGTATTCTTGAAATCCACGGCCTGAATTGAAACGACGACCCAATCGATCCGCTAGAGTTCGCACCCCTGCGTATTCTAACAATATATTGTAGATTATATTTCCCTTTTATGCAAATGTTGGAGCAATCTTGCAATTGACAAAGAACATGTATCTCTTTCCGAAAAGATTGCGTTCGTAAAACCCGACAGATTTGACTGTAAAAATTGACGGTGAAACATCTGAAGTCCTTAAATACACTTGAGTGAAACCACATTTTCCAATCATTTGGCGTCTCTTCCCAGCGAACCCACCCTTTCCAAAACATAGTGAAAAGAAAGATAGTAACGATGACAATTGAGACTATGGTGATTGATATACGTAGGAAATAAACAGGATTTAGTTTAGGATTTTTTAATTATAGGATGTTGGAATAATAAGTCAAAGTTGGATTAAGAAATGTTGATATTTATTTAATTATGTCTTAGTTATATTTGTTTTGTCCTAATTCATATAGGAATAGGTTTTCGTTTAAGTTGGACGAACCCATTATTTTTTCCGTAGATCATGTATTTGAATTAGAAAATTAAATAAATATTTATGTATATTAACTTGTGAACATCTAAAAAAAATTGTTTGACAGTTTAGTGGTAAAAAAAAGAGTGTGAAAATGTGTGGGTTCGAACCCAATTATCAACAAAAATTTATTTCTTCCTACATAATGGGATTTAGATTAGCAGGACCCTCCTATATAATGGGATTTAGTTTAACAGGACCCTCCTGTACAATGGGATTAGCAGGACCCTCCTACATAATGGGATTTAGTTTAACAGGACCCTCATGAACAATGGGATTAGCAGGACCCTCCTACATAATGAGATTTAGTTATAATTTTCTCCTAAGATAAACTCTTCCTAGTCCGAGACCGTTATTTTTTTATTTATTTTTCTCCTAGGATAAACACTTCCTAGTCTGGGATCATTATGTTTTATTTTCTCCTAGGTAAACACTTCCTACTCGGAGACGTTATTTTTTATTTTTTCTCCTAGGATAAACACTTCCTAGTCTGAGTTTATTTTCGAAATTTACATTTGCTAATAACTCACAAAAAATTTCCAGTGAAAACTGAGGCAATTTTTTTGTTTATTTCTTTTGTTTATGATGGTTTTCAGGTTTCTTCAAGCGAAACATGGATTTGAAATTCAAGAACAAAGTTTCAACTCTTTTTCAGAATGATCAATCCCATGATAGCCAAAATCAGCTTCTTCAATGCATGTAGCAGCCTGACTTCCTGACATTTATTTCTATTCAACTTTTGATCAAGAAAACATGTAGTCATTCAAGAACATATTCAAATTGTAATTTCGAAGAGTGCAAAAAACTCACTCTAAGTGGCAAGTTAAGCATAAAATTTAATTCAAGATCAAGAGACTCACCCAAAAAATCAAGGTGATATCTCGAAGTCAAGACTCAAGACTCGAGAGAAGTTGCATAGATAGGAGCTTGTTCTTTTCTTTTTTTTTCCTTTTGTCTATTAGCTTTCATTTTTTTTATAGAGATAAGAGCCGCGATCTGAAGACTCGATGGAACCTCACTTAACTTCCAACTCATCACCTCATCTCCTTGAACTACGCGTGACATGATTCTCTTATAACCCGAGATATGTAGGCTGTCCAAAATAAAGACTCGGTCACATTTTTTCCTTTCAAATAAGAGTTCGGTCAAAATTTGTCACGTTAAATACTTCTTTGTCTGTAAACTCTTCGTGTTTTCGGTCAAAGAGGGGCAAACTGTAGACACGTAATTTTTTACCGAACTTAAGTTTTATACCATTTTTGAATCTTAAATATTTTATAAAAAGGTCTAATTAATATTTTGACTTTTACCTTATTTTATTAATTTCATTAAGTAAAGATATGAAAACAACAAAAATTGAATCACATTTGTAGATAAGTTTTATTTTTTTAAGAAAGAAAAAAAAAACTTAACAAAAATATTTGTATTATTTTAATTCAAGTTTTAATAAATAAGTTAGTGATGTTAATATTTACGTATTTAGTTCTAGTTGTTTAACTTTTATATATTTTTATTAATTCAAATTAGTTAATATTATTATTGTTATTATTATTATATTTTTATTTATTAACAACAAAGTATGTAAAAATAATAATAATAATAATTAATCAACCTAAAAACTACCCACTACCTACACTTACCCAATTACCCACTTACACTTTCCTCCACTACCCACACACCCCAACACATCCACACACATGTACACGGTACAACACACCCCCACTTCCCCCTATACTACTCCACACACTACACATCTACGTACTACAACACCCATATAGACATACATTTATATACTACCTACTCTTCCCACAGATACACGGACACACACGAAAAAAAAGCAGAAAGAGATCCACCAAAAATAATACAAAAATCAGCATACCCACACACACATTTGGCACAATACTCAACTCCAATTCTTAAATACCCCAAAACCAACATACATACGGGAAAAAAAGAAGGAAGAATCATTCACATCTTATTTTACTTTATTTTTCTTTCAAAAATTCGCCAACACATTCACATCTTTTCTTCCTTTTTCATTACTATTTTCATATCAACACAAATACATATACAAAAATTTGTGGGTGTTCTAATTGAGCTTCGATCAAGATTTTGCGGTATTCAACTTTTTCTTATCTCTTTAATTTATTTATGGAATTTGATGTAATTTTATGACAAGCTTTCTTATATTTTGTTTCATTCATGAATTTGATTGAAATGATTAATTTGTTAGTTGTTATATCTCTGTTTCATGAATGAAGGTAGCTTTAATCGATGATTATTATTTTATTTATTTATTTATTTTTATTTGTTAGTTGTGATCTCTTAAAAATGAACGGGTCATAACATTATTTTTATCTTAATTTAGATAATAATGATAAAGTAGGTATAGTTAGGCTAAAATAAATAAATAAATAAATTATTGTTGTTTTATTTTATCAAACAAAATTGAGTTTTATTTTTTACAATTCGTTGTTGTTTTGTTTGATTAGAATGTGTATGCCTAATTTTGCCATTGAGTTTAAGATTAAAATAAAAATATAATATGTGTATGTCTAATTTTAACATTAACTTTAAAAGTAAATAAAAAAAATACAAAATAATCCAAAATATTATATTTTATCCTAGAATTTTAGTATTTTATTTTATTTGATTTTTCTTTATAAAGACTAAGTATTTTCTTTTAACATTAGACAAACTTTTAGGTACGTTAAAATTATTTGTTTCGATGAAGAATGCGGTTGCGCATCTTTTTTTGAGACATTAAAAAAAATCAAGGATGTAGTGATGCACCTTGTCCAATAATATAATTAAATTTTATTAATCTAAAATAGAGACTTATAGAAAATAAGATTATTAAGTGTGATGCAAAGAAGACAGTTATGTCTCTAAATGTCAAGACCAAGAATGCGGTTACGCATCTAGGTCGAGACCAAATAAAACTTCAACAAAAAATATAAATGCGAACAAATAATGGCATGTAATAATGTATCCAAAAATAATTTAAGTCAAGTATAAGTCAATAAAAGCGACCGTGCTAGAACCACGGGACTCGAGGGATGCCTAATACCTTCTCCTCGGTCAACAGAATTCCTTACCCGAACTTTGTTTTCACAGACCAAAATTAAAGAGTCATTTCCTATTGATTAGGGATTCAAAAAGGTGACTTGGAACACCATAACTTAATTCCAAGTGGCGACTCTTAAAAACTATAAAATAATTCCTAATCAATACCATCACTTAAATTGGAAAAACCCTATCCGTCGTGCGAAAATAGAGGTGTGACAACAAGTATTACTAATACTATAAGATATATGAGTACATTAGAATTGAGAAATTTTATTTTAATTTATTTTCTTAGACCAAGAGTTTATTTAAGTCGAACTTCATTGTTATATTCTAGGTGTTTTGATGATCCTCACAAATGTAGGGACCTGGTCCTTGGCAGAGTGCTCTCATTCAGATCTATAATGGGATACAGCTGGAAAGCTGTCACGTCAGAGGTTGGTGAGGCCGTCAGTGTACCGCACCAATCAGAATGGGCGAGGTTGTTTGTCCAGTGGTTAATAACTCTTTATGGTTGACTTAGTCAACATGACAAACAACAAATTAATTCATTCACTCAAAGGAGGAAGTCAGCCAGCAAGCCTTTCAAGAACTTACGAAGAAAAGTTTGCAAGGGACCTGGTCCCTGCAAGACTGCTATCAGAAAAGCTGCTACGGTAGGTGCACAACTTTTCTAACAGCAGGCCTTCAACCAATGGGATTGTCTCAACGAGTTTGTGGTGATTTATATTATTTTTTTCCAAAAAACACAAACTTAAGATTTGGCAAACTAAATTTGAATTTTCTCTCAAAATTCATAAGCTTGAAAAGAAGGTCATCTTCAAGGAAGAACATTGCTCAACTCAACAAAGGGACCTAATAGAGTGAAGAAGGGTCTTTGTTGTACTTAGAGGTTTGTGTCTCATGTGCTTATATTGTAAATCTGATCCTAATCTATAAAGGATTCAGTTCTTGTTTCGGTTTCTAAAAGTCTAAGTCATCTAGAGTTAGGTGAGTTAGTAGGCAACATTGTTGTTGCTTAGTCAAAATCTAAATCGTCCAGAGGGTGGTGGTTTAGTGGGCGGTGTGGTATCTGCTTAGAAAAATCTATATTAATCGGTGAGGGTTAGTATAGTGGGCAGTGTTGTATCTGCTCTGGCTCAGCTAAGTGATAGGAGATATTGCTTAGTGTGGAGATTAGCAGGCTAATCTCATTTTGTAAACTGACTTTTACTTTTGCTTGGAGAAGATTAGTGGAAGCAGTTTGAAAAGTCCTGTTGAGGCAGGTCGTGGTTTTACTCCCTTGAGTAAGGAGGTTCCCACGTAAAGTTGTTTGTTCAATCTTTACTTTCAACACGTATTTTACTGTTTGTTATTGTAACTGTGCTGAGGACCTGATCCCATCAAAACAAGTGGACGCATATTGTTAGTTACTGTTCTTGATAAGTGGACGCATACATTCCAACATTCACAATTGTGATATTGTAGTTGAGTGGAAGAAAAGAAATGTGACAATTTCTTTGAATATTTCTCTTTCATAGTTCAATGGATGAGTTGATTTCATAGATTGTTGTTGTTCAATTTTATTTTATTTCATTTAAGTATTTTTTACAATATATAAAAGTCATTCAACTTTCAAATAACATCACAAAAAATCTTTAGCATATTCATCCATATCCAATCTTCAACGTTGCAGTTCGCTATTATTATTATTATTATTATTATTATTATTATTATTTGACCCTTGACTCAATAAAAATTAGAAGATTGAAGACTACCAAATAATTAATTAGACCTTGGGAAATTGGTGGAAATTCTCTACTGTAGACTTTTGGCTACCTTAAATCTTTTTAGGTCGTAAATATATATACTAACCATTTTCTTATTGCAGCAGGGAAATAAAAAGAGACAAGACCAAGGCATTATCTCAAGTCATCACAATTTTGACTCTGTAGTTGAGTGGAATACAAGAAATAACTCCTTTGAATCTTTGTCTTGCTTAATTCCATGGCATTACTTCCTACATGTATCACTTGATTTCATAGAGTCATAGTACCTCTCTAACTTAACATCAGCTTATATATATTTATCTCTTTCAATTTTGGACGTGTATAAATAAATACTTAAATTTGTATAAAGTTAAAAAATAATAAACACACACGTCCTATGTGACGTCCGACATGACAATTTGTGTCTTACGTGGTGTCCAGCGTGTATTATGTCATTACATGGTGTCCAATGTGTTATCACGTAAGACTTATGTGTCTACTTGTTCAACTTTATACAAGTTTAAGTGTTTAGTTGTAAACGCCCATAATTAAAGGGTAATAAATAAGAAATAATGTCAAAATAAAGGACAGATTTATATATTATGCATTTCATAAACGTCACTCAACTTGTATGTTACTATATCGAAGTCACTAAAAAAATATCTTTTTTTTAACATAAAAATTATTTAAATTTGCTCAATGCATCATAGGACGTCTTTATCATATTCATTCGAGATAATATTTCATATGATCACTCAATTATGAATTTTTTTCATAGAAAGTCACTCAATTTTGATTCTTAACTCAAAAGTGATTTAATTATGAGCTCTTTTAATAAAAAGGCACTCAATTTTAGGTTTTTTTCACAAAAAAAGTCATTCAACCTATTTAATTAATTTTTCAATAAAATTTATGTACATAAAAGCACAACTCCCTTTATTTAAATATAACATTCAAGTTATTTAAATATGGCTACCAATACTTTTTAGATCTTAACCTCCACATCCACCGCCACCACATCCTCCGCCTCCACATCCACCACCTCCGCCACCACATCCTCCGCCACCACATCCACCACCATCACCATCGCCATCACCATCGCCATTACCTCCGCTGCCACAGCCACCACTTGTTCCTCCTCCATTGTAAGCACTGTCAATAACAGCCGTGGTGACAACTGTTGCAGTAGCAGCACCTAGAATAACCATTCCGCCATCTCTCATTGCTGAGTTGTCCCTGGGTTTAATTTCGCCCTTTTCAACATCGCGATTCGCTTGTAAAGGTTTCGGCGGCGGAGGAATAGCCGGAGAACCACCGGTCACATTCCGAGTCATTGGGTGGCTCTTCTTTTTCTTTCGGCAAAAACAACACAAAATTGCATATGATTTCATCTTCAAAATTGAAATTAACTTGTTAATTGGTGCTGTGCTAAAAATCCTAATTTGTCGTGCTTTTATAGTATCAAATTAGGCAACAAAGCCAGTGCAACTTGCAAAATTAAATTTCAATACAAGTTTACTCAGGATGAAGATTAGAATATTATACCGAATAATTAGAGCTTGGAAACTTGATGGAGAAATTTTCTACGGTAGACTTTGTGCTCCCTTATTATATTTTTATAAATATTCTCTTATCACATCAGAAATATATAAACAGGTAAGACTCAGGCACGTTCGTCAAAAAAATTACTTTTGTAGTTGAGTGGAAGAAATGAAACGAGGTCTTTCTTTTATTCTTTCCGTCTCATTTTATGTTACAGCTCCATTTATTTTAATTAAATTATTATAATTAAAAATAATTTTAACTTTAAAATTTCTGTTTGTCTAATGATTGTTAATTTTAAACTATAAATTTAAAAAGTTAGTATCAAATCAAACAATATTATATAAAATGGAGTGGGGAAAACTTAACTAGAGCTACTGCCAAAACTTTTATAACCAATTGCTCCGTCGTCTTCTCACTGTCCCAAAAACAATTTCTTTGCCGTCTCCTTCTTCGATTAGTGTGGAGATAAAATAATATCAAAGTCACTAAAAGGATTTTCTCCAATTGCATGGTACGAAAAATTATGAACAGACATATTGTTATAAAACATAATAGCTACTGTCCAAATCATACAAAGAAATAATTCACTCCTTTTTAATCTGAAGCGGATTTCATGAGTTCAACTTTTAAGATTTTTGTAAAACTGCATCCACCACCACAGCCACCGCCATAGGCAGCACTCGTTCCCCTCCATCACCACAACCACCTCCTCCACGGTCAGCACTGTCGATAAGTACAGCTGCCGTGACAACTGTTGCAGTATCAACATCTAGAATAACCATTCCACCATCTCTCATTGTTGTATTAACCTTGGGTTTAATTTCGCGCTTTTCAACATGGTGATTCGCTAGTAAAGGCTTCGGCCGCGGAGGAATAGCCGGAGAACTACCGGTCACATTCCGAGTCAGTGGGGGACTCTTTTTCTTTCGGTCAATTATGTAAAAGCAAACTGCTGCCACAGATCCACAGACTATGAGTTCATGAATTGCATGCGCTTTCATCTTCTAATTGTTAATTGGTGCTCTGCTAAAAGTCCTTTGTCATGGCATCAAACAAAGCGTTATGATTTTGTCCTGATTTTCTTACCTTGCTTTATTTGGAATTTATTTTTCTCTAGAAGGAAAATCAAAATATTAAGTATCATAAATACTTCAACTTTTTCAGAAGAAAAAATATACTCTAATTTTTTCCCTATTTAATTTATTCTTTTACTTAGAGGAACAGTTTGTAGAGCAGATTGCGTAACCAAAGCAGTACTGCAACTTCAATTTTCTATAAAAGCTTGTTGAACAACTTTGGCAAATTCATCCATATCCAATCTTCAACATTGCGGTTCGCCATTGTTAGTTTTGACCCTTAACTCAATAAAGTTAGAAGATTGAAGACGCTACCAAATAATTAGACCTTGGGAAATTGGTGGAAATTCTCTACAGTAGAGTGTAGACTTTTGGCTACCTTAAATCTTTTAAGGTAGTATATATACTATATATTTTCTTATTGCAGCAGAAAAATAAAAAAGAGGCAAGATCAAGGCTTTATCTCAAGTCATCACAGTTTTGACTTTGTAGTTGAGTGGAACAAAATAAAGGAAAAATTATGCGAAATGATAAATATTTATAGTGTATTATTTAATTGGGCAAAAGGACAAATATACTCCCGAACTATCGTAAATGGTATGAAGATACCTTCCGTTATACTTTTGGGACATTGGTGTCCCTGCC
>JAJOOS010003931.1:0-37063 GCA_029582725.1 Solanum chiquidenum
ATGATTTGAACAACCACTGTCTACGAACCATATATCACTTGGCTTATGGTTTGTATCAATGCAAGCCATAAAAAGATAATTCTCTTCCTCATTTTCTTCTTCTACAAAATTCAGTTTTTGGTCTTTAAACCAAGAATCAGCCTTTATATGCCCATAGAGGTGGCAATGATGACATTGAACGCCATTCTTTGTGTTGCCTTTCTCATTGGACTGCCTATGCCCATTATTTCTTCCTCTGCCTCTTCCATAACCACGGCCTCGACCACCGCAAAATCCTCCTCTTCCTCGGCCTCTACTTGCTGGACCATTATTATCTCCATATTTAGTGGTTGCGTCTTTCACTTGGAATGCCTTTTCTTCGTTCTTCTCTACTAATCGATTGATTCTCGCCTCATGAGCTTGAAGAGATCCTATCAGTTCATCAAAGGAAAAAACTGATAGATCCTTAGATTCTTCGATAGCCGCAACTACGTGATCAAATTTTGGATTCAAGCTTCTCAATACCTTTTCAACAATAATCTGATCAGTAACCTTCTCTCCATAGGATCGCATTTGACTGACAATTGTCATTGCTCTTGACAGAAAACTAGCAATAGATTCACCACTTTTCATCATCAAGGTTTCAAAGTCACGCCGAAGTGATTGCAGTCTCACCACTATGACATTTGAATCTCCTTGAAACTCTTTCTGCATAATGGACCAGGCTTTCTTTGATGTAGTTGCTGTTGCGATTCGTGAAAAAACGTTGTCATGGACAGCCTGCTGGATAAATACCAGCGCCTTAGCATCTTTTTTCTCGTTGTCTCGCAGCCTATTTTCTTCATCAGGATCTGTATATCCACGTTCTACTAAGTCTCAAAGATCTTGAGACTTGAGTATAGTTTTCATACGTATACTTCAGAATTCGTAGCTTTCTCCCTTGAAGACAGGAATAAGTGGTTGTGCCACACTCAATGAACTACCATTAGTTTCCATGACAGGCTCTGATGCCAAATTTGTTGGAGAAAAAGTACAGAGAAAACTGGAAATAATAAATAGAGAAAGAAGACTGCGACTACATTTTAATTTCTAATTATGGAAGTACTAAAATAACAAAATATGCCCACATGACATATAGGCTAAGAGATAAATAACTAATCCTAAAATATAGGTCCTATAACCCACTAAAACACTATTTCAGCAATACTAGGAAACTACCTAACAGAATGCAGAAGACTAGTTCAACCAAACTATCAATGTCCTAATTTACGTGTTCCTACTTTGTTTTAAATCACTTTTCAACATGTATTTCATACGTAATCTTAGAAGGGATGTTCAAGAATGAGTTTCAAGGACTAAAACTTTGCGATGAGCGTGAAGGTGAAATTTGAGTTGTTATGATCAGTGTGAAATATATTTCGGGAGATACAAGACAAATAAGATTGATTATTCAAAGTGAACATAATTTGTCATTTTACTAGGGATGGTTAATTTTTACAGGACTTTTTCCTTGTTGTTTATTAAGGTTTATTAAAAAGTCATATGCCGACTATAAGTACATTCATGTCTATTTCGCCTAATGAAATTAATTCAACAGAAAAATCTTTATTTTGGATGTATTTAATCAATTTCTAAACTATACATGTATCTTTTATTTTCTCGAACAAAATGGTATTCAAAATATATAATTCAGTAAGCAAAAGTGTGTCTTCTCTAAACGTTAAAACTTTCAAATGAGATATAAAATTACATATTTCAATATTGTAAGATTAGATAAACATACTATGCTTGAGTTCTCTCACCCTATGTCATAGTTTCATGTATTTGGAACAAGAAAAGAATCAAGCCGATATATGATGATTCAAGAAGTTATAAAACTTTTGAATATCTAAAAGTTAAGTGAAACACCAATATGACCCATCGCTTGGATTTTTTGCTTCCTTAGGTTATCTAGGAAAAATAAATATTAGCAGTGTTTCCTTGTTTGATTACTTCAAGTTGTTTAACCCTTAAAGGTTATGAAAAAGTTATGCTCCTTATAGAAAAATTATATTGTAGATAGGTAATATATATCTGTCATATTTTGAATTTCTTATTTTTTTTTCATGTGTTTACTTCTTTATATTCTAATTTAAAATTATATGACAAGTTTTTGATTTTTTTTAAATAATAATGATTTATAATCGAGTATGTACCTATGTCGTGCTTTTGTATCTCTAATTTGTTAGCACACGATATATCTGATAATAAAACATATTACTTGTTATCATTATATTATTTTGTTTCGTAGTCTAAAGTACTCATGCATTTCTTGCATTATTTTTTATTGAATAATACAGATGATTCTTGAAACAACAAAAATGTCATGCTTTATAACTCTAATTTGTTAGCACACAATCTATGTGATAATAAAACATGCTACTTGCTATCATTATATTCTTTTTGATTCTTAGTCTAAAGTAGTCACACACTTCTTGTTATCATTATATTCTTTTTTATTCTTAGTCTACAGCAGTCACACATTTCTTGCTATCATTATATATTTTTTATTCTTAGACTAAAGTTGTCACGCATTTCATGCTATCATTATATTCTTTTTGATTCTTAGTCTAAAGTAGTCACTCATTTCTTGCATTTTTTACTGAATAATAATAATGATTCTTGGAATAACAAAAACATCATGTTGTTGTATCTCTAGAACCATCTACATACTAGTATAAATGTGTGTGACCTTAATCAGTTGTAACCACACTAGTTCAAAAAGGCTTTCTTGCTCAAAAAAGTTCTCCTGCACTAAATTTTCATTCTCCTTCATGGATACCTCTCTTTTCACCACCCAAAGTATGAAAAACTTGAAGAATGAAAAATTTCATGTTCTTATAGCACTACTTCCAGGCCAAGGTCAAATTAATCCATGTCTTCAATTTTCAAAATTATTAATCAATTTAGGAATTGAAGTCACTTTAACCACAAGCCTATCAGCTTTCAGTAAAATAAAAAAACTCACAAACGTTGAAGGATTAAGCTTTTCTCCTTTCTCTGATGGCTATGACGACAAATGCTAGTTAAGTTCAATTGATGAGTTTCACTTGTTCTATTCTTCTATAAAGTCTCACGGGTTATAATTTATTTTTAATTTAATTCAATCAAATGCAAAAAATGGTACCCCTATTTCACATGTCATCTACACTACTATTATGGAATGGGTTGGTGTCGTGGCAAAAAAAATTAATATCCCATCTACATTATTTTGGATACAACCAGCCATAACTTTTTATGTTTATTATTATAGATTCACTGATTATTCTTATTATTTCAAGAACTGTGATGCTAAGGATAAAATAATGGAGTTACCATGATTACCACCACTTAGTCCAATTGATTTTCCTTCTTTTGTGTTTGATGACATGGAGAGTACTAATTGGGTAGTTGAGTCTATTAAAAAGTAAACTGAAATGTTGAATAGTGAAGAAAATCCAAGAGTTCTTGTAAACACTTTTAATGCTTTGGAATTTGATTCTTTGAGAATTTTAAAGCATGTGACTATGATTGGAATTGTGCCATCACTTCCTACAGTTTTTCTTGATGATAATACTTTTCGATATGATTGAGATGTTGTAATCTATGTTTAAAAAACCGAATAACTCGTTTCAATAAACTTTGCAGAAACACGAAGTAACCATAGTTTAACAAACCAGTAACAATAGATGAACAGAAATTAATTGACAAACTAAAATCTGTAAAAAATGTACCACAATCTGGAAAAATAGAATCAGGAAAAAGATCAAGCCCACTGAATATACAGTGTCCCCTTAAGGAAATTATTACCCTCTAGTATCCGAGGTTTGATTTGGAATATGTCCTCCCAGGATAGAATGATCTCAATCACCAGCGTATTGATACCCAAAACTCTGGTGTCAATGAACCACTCAACAGCAGTGAAGTACACGAAGAAACTTTGTGCAGAAGAAGAAGAAGAAATTAGAAAAATTCGTACGGAAAGATTCTGAAGAATCAATGTATTTATAGGCAAGAGGAAATGGTTCCGAAAGGTTGCAATCCTTTCAGAATCCACACGACCATTCATGAAAGTTTGTAACCTTTCAAACGGTCATGGTTGTTTCTGAAAGTTACAACCATTCAGAACAGTCATTTCAAACGGCGGGAAATTTAAATAAAACGGGAAAGAATTTAAATAAAATGGGTCGCGCGCGAATCCGAGTCGGGTCGGTCAATTAACTGAATAATTGAAACCATTTCGGTTAATTAATGTTTTGGCTATTTAATTTAATTTAATTAATTAAATGAATAATTAACTAAATAATTAAAACAAACTTTGTCCAAAAAATAATCTCTCGATCGATCATTTTCCAAAGCCGAAGCCGAGCGAGCGACGACGACGATGGCGCGAGGGGGGTCCCTCTTTCCAACCCTTTTAACAATTAATAGGAGTGTTTCTATATTTAAACTCTTCTATTTTTCTTTGCTCCACCGATGAGGGAGAAATGTCTTTTCACTAAAGCATAAGAAGACTTTTCAAGTTCCCAATTTTGATTTTTCCTCTTTTTCCATCTTCCCTCCATTTCCCATTAACTCTTGCTACATACCCAACAATCCCCCACATGAATGGGGAATGGTTATAACATAAGGAATGCACGGACGAGTGTGTACTTTACAAGCAAGGATCAATTGCATCTGGAAAAGTAGGTTTCCCCTTGGACTTTCCGTAGTGAACATATGTCGGATATACTCGGTCAATCGGTAGATGCGATATCTTTGAACCGTCGAGCTTTGGTGTATACCTAGACAACCATATGTCACACAATTAACCCTTTACCATTTATGATTCTTACGGTTGTGTTCGTTTCAGCAATGAACACCTCCTTGTTTCATGAGTGTATAGAGAATAGGCTTTTGACATGCAATTCTCTTTGAAGCGGCTTACACTTCACACTCACATAGGTGATTTATAACGGTGTCATCTCGTTAGATACACTATTTGGTCAAATCTGCTAAACTTAGCAAATCATTAAAAACTTTAATCTTTATTAACTCATTAACAAGCCTTAAAGTCCTAACCTTGTTCCTGAACATTGTCTTCATCATGAGAATGGATTGAGTTGATTGACAATGTCGAACCGTCAGTAACAAATTTGTTTTTCTCCTTGAATCTAGCTCTTGGGATCTCCAGTCTGCTAGATAGTGTTACCGCCATGCTGACTTGTCCTAAGCCGTAAACCCATTCCCTTAGATGATCTTTCAACTGCCTCTCTCACTAGGCCTTTCGTTAGTGGATCTGACACATTATCGCTTGACTTCACATAGTCAATTGTGATAATTCCACTAGAGAGCAGTTGCCTTACGGCATTATGTCTCCGTCGTATATGAGGAGACTTCTTGTTGTACATAATGCTCCCTGCCCTACCTATTGTTGCTTGACTATCGCAATGTATGCAAATAGGTCCCACGGGTTTGGGCCATAATGGAATATCCTCTAGGAAATTTCGAAGCCATTCAGCTTCTTCACCAGCCTTATCTAAAGCAATAAATTCAGATTCCATTGTGGAGCAAGCGATACATGTCTGTTTGGACGATTTCCAAGATACTGTTCCTCCACCAAGTGTAAACACATAACCACTTGTGGATTTTACTTCATTTGACCTGGTGATCCAATTTGCATCACTATATCCTTCAATCACAGCAGGATACTTATTATAATGCAAAGCATAGTGTTGTGTATGTTTCAAATAACCCAACACACGTTTTATTGACATCCAGTGAGTTTGATTTGGATTACTAGTGAACCGACTCAGTTTGCTAATAGCACATGCTATATCTGGTCGCGTACAATTCATAATATACATCAAACTTCCCAACACTCTGGCATATTCCAATTGAGAGCCACTTTCACCTACATTCTTTTGAAATGTAAAGCTTAAATCAATTGGAGTTTTAACAACATTGAAATTCAAGTACTTGAACTTATCCAATACTCTTTCAATATAATGAGATTGAGATAATGCTAGTCCCTGAGGAGTTTTGAGAATTCTGATCCCTAAGATCAAATCAGCAACTCCTAAGTCCTTCATATCAAACTTGCTGGACAGCATGCGCTTAGTAGCATTTATATTGTCAATATCTTTACTCATTATTAACATGTCATCAACATACAAACAAACAATGATTTCATGATTCGGAACGGTTTTAATGTAAACACACTTATCACATTCGTTAATCTTGAATTCATTTGCCAACATTGTTTGGTCAAATTTAGTATGCCGTTGTTTAGGTGTTTGCTTGAGCCCATAAAGCGACTTCACAAGTCTGCACACTTTCTCTTCTTTACCAGGAACCATAAATCCTTCAGGTTGTTCCATGTAAATTTTTTCCTCCAACTCTCCATTTAAGAAGGTTGTCTTTACATCCATTTGGTGGATTTTAAGATCATGCACTGTCACTAGTGCTATTAACATCCTAATTGATGTTATCCTTGTTACGGGAGAGTATGTATCAAAGTAGTCTAGACCTTTATTTTGTCTATATCCTTTGACTACAAGTCTATCCTTATATTTCTCAATAGTCCCATCGGCTTTCATTTTCCTTTTAAAGATCCACTTTGATCCTAAAGGTTTATTTCCTGGAGGAAGATCAGCCAATTCCCAAGTATGATTACTTAAAATTGATTCGATCTCACTATTGACTGCTTCTTTCCAATAGATTGATTCAGATGAAGACATAGTTGCTTTATATGTTGGAGGCTCATTTTCAAGCAAGAATGCCACAAAATCTGGTCCGAAAGAAGTGGATTTCTGTTGGCGAGTACTACGCCTAGGATCCTCATTAGGTTGTGCATTTTCCTTTGATTCTTCCCGTGGTCGTTTAGATCTTTTACTTGTCGACTCACATTCAGTTTTATACGGATAAATGTGTTCAAAAAACTCGGCGTTATCTAACTCAATTACCGTATTCATATAAATTTTAGGATTATCAAATTTGTGAACCAAAAACCGGCAGGCCTTACTGTTCACTGCATATCCAATAAATACACAATCCACTGTTTTGGGTCCAATTTTCACCCTCTTAGGTAAAGGAACCTCTACCTTGGCAAGACACCCCCACACTTTGAAATATTTCAAGTTGGGTTTCCTTCCTTTCCATAACTCATATGGAATCGATTGTGTTTTGCTACGGGGTACCCTATTGAGTATCTTGTTAGCCGTAAGGATGGCTTCCCCCCATAGATTTCTTGGTGAACCAGAACTGATTATCAAGGCATTCATCATTTCCTTTAATGTTATGTTCTTCCGTTCAGCCAAACCATTTGACTGCGGTGTATAGGGTGCAGTAGTTTGATGGATAATATCATATTCCAAGCATATCTCAACAAAAGGAGATTCGTATTCTCCACCCCTATCACTTCGAATCATTTTTATCTTTAGATTCAATTGATTTTCTACTTCATTTTTGTATTGCTTAAATACATCAATTGCTTCATCTTTACTATTAAGCAAATATACATAACAAAATCGACTGCAATCGTCAATAAAAGTTATAAAATACTTTTTCCCACCACGAGATGGTGTCGACTTCATATCGCATATATCTGTGTGAATTAAATCTAAAGGTTTTGAATTTCTTTCAACAAACTTATAAGGATGTTTAACAAACTTACTTTCCACACAAATTTTGCATTCGATTTATCGCATTTAAAATCAAGCAATACTTCTAAAGTAACCAATTTTCGAAAGGCTTTATAATTTACATGTCCCAAACAGGCATGCCATAAATCATTTGACTCCAATAAGTAAACAGAAGCAGAATTCTTATTAATATTGTCAACAACCATTACATTCAGTTTGAAGAGGCCCTCAGTAAGGTATCCTTTTCCTAAGAACATCTCATTCTTACTTATTACAGCTTTGTCACTAACTAGGACACACTTAAACCCATTTTTAACGAGCAGTGCAGCAGAAACTAAATTCTTCCTAATAGTAGGAACGTGCAGAACGTTGTTCAGAGTCAACACCTTGCCGGATGTCATCTTCAATATTACTTTCCCAGTTCCTGCAATCCTTGTTATTGCTGTGTTTCCCATGAATAAATCTTCATCAACCTCGGCAGGAGTGTATGTTGCAAAGGCTTCTTTCGCAAAGCAAAAATGTCGAGTGGCACCTGAGTCAAGAAACCACTCCTTGGGATTTCCAACTAAGTTTCACTCCGAGATCATTGCACAAAGGTCATTTCCATCTTCCATCTCTTCCACGATGTTTGCTTGACTTTTGCCTTTGCCTTTGTTTTTGTCTTTGTCCTTTCTTGGAGCACGACAGTCAGAAGACTTATGACCAGTCTTACCACAATTGTAACAGTTGCCCTTGAACTTTTTCTTGGCATGTTCTGACTTCTGTCCGTTGGACTTCTTTCTCTTATTGTCTTTAGTAGGAGCTTCTTCAACAATATTAACTCCAATTACTGTCGAACTCTTACGAGACTTCTTTTCAGCGGTTTTGTTATCTTCCTCAATCTTGATCCGAATCACAAGATCTTCAAGCTTCATTTCCTTACGTTTGTGCTTTAAATAATTCTTGAAGTCGTTTCACGAAGGAGGTAACTTCTCGATCATTGCAGCAACTTGAAACGCTTCATTTACTACCATATCCTCAGCAATCAGATCATGGAAAATAAGTTGAAGTTCATGCACTTATGATCCAACAGTTTTACTATCTGACATTTTATAGTCTAAAAACTTTGCGACCACAAAATTTTTCAAGCATGCATCTTCTGTCTTATATTTCTTCTCAAGTGCATCCCACAATTCTTTCGAAGTTGTCATTGCACGATAGACATTATATAAGTCATCCTCTAAAGCACTCAAAATGTAGCCCTTACATAGGAAGTCTGTCTGTTTCAATGCTTCAATAATCATGATTTTTTCTCTGTCTGGCATTTCAGTAGCAGGCATTGGAGTTACTTCATTGGTAAATTTCTGCAGACCAAGAGTGGTAAGCCATAAAAATACCCGTTGCTGCCATCCTTTGAAATTCACACTAGAGAATTTTCCCAATTTCTCTGTTGGTGGTACAGCAGTTCGGGTTGGTGCAGCAACAGCCACCGTAACATTGTCACTAGCCATTTTAGAATCTGTGACAAAAAAGAAATTGATACAAATGACTCAGTAAGCAATAACTTAAATGGCAAAATCAACAGGAGTATAAAATCATGAAGGTTTTGTCTCCACCAGAAACACATATTAAAAAATATAAAAAAGTAATTTCCTTAAGATTGTTGTAATCTGTGTTTAAAAAACAAAATTACTGATTTCAATAAACTTTGAAGAAACACGAAGTAACCAAAGTTTAACAAACCAGTAACAATAGATGAACAGAAATTAATTGACAAACTAAAATCTGTAAAAAACGTACCTCAATCTGGAAAAACAGAATTAGGAAAAAGATCAAGCCCACTGAATGCACAGTGTCCCCTTAAGGAAATTATTCCCCTCTAGTATCCGAGGTTTGATTTGGAATATGTCCTCCCAGGATAGAATGATCTCAATCACCAACGTATTGATACCCAAAACTTTGGTGTCAGTGAACCACTCAACAGCAGTGAAGTACACGAAGAAACTTTGTGCAGAAGAAGAAGAAGATATTAGAAATATTTGTACGGAAAGATTCTGAAGAATCAATGTATTTATAGGCAAGAGGAACTGGTTCCGAAAGGTTGCAATCCTTTCAGAATCCACACGACCATTCATGAAAGTTTGTAACCTTTCAAACGGTCATGGCTGTTTCTGAAAGTTGCAACCATTCAGAACAGTCACTTTCAAACGGCGGGAAATTTAAATAAAATGGGAAAGAATTTAAATAAAATGGGTCGCACGCGGATCCGAGTCGGGTCGGTCAATTAACTGAATAATTGAAACCATTTCGGTTAATTAATGTTTTGGATATTTAATTTAATTTAATTAATTAAATGAATAATTAACTAAATAATTAAAACAAACTTTGTCCAAAAAATAATCTCTCGATCGATCATTTTCCAAAGCCGAAGCCGAGCCGAGCGAGCGACGACGACGACGGCGCGAGGGGGGTCCCTCTTTCCAACCCTTTTAACAATTAATAGGAGTGTTTTTATATTTAAACTCTTCTATTTTTCTTTGCTCCACCGATGAGAGAGAAATGCCTTTTCACTAAAGCATAAGAAGACTTTTCAAGTTCCCAACTTTGATTTTTCCTCTTTTTCCATCTTCCCTCCATTTCCCATTAACTCTTGCTACATACCCAACATGAGATTAGTTCGAAAAATTATATGGATTGGTTGAACTTAAAGGATAAAGGACCAGTTATTTACATAGCATTTGGTAGTTACTCTGAAATATCAAGTCAATTGATGGAGGAGATTGGTCAAGGGTTGTTAAAATGTGGAAGACCATTTTTGTGGGTGATTAGGGAAGGGCAAGATGTAGGACAAATTGAGTTCCAAAGACGAACTTAAAATGCAGCGGAAGATAGTAAGTTGGTGCTCGCAGGTGAAAGCTCTAAAACACCCTTTTGTTGGTTGTTTCCTGACTCACTGTGAATGGAATTCGACATTGGAGAGTATAGCATTTGGGGTACCTATCGTGGCAGTACACTCTGGAATGATCAAGTTTGTAACGCAAAATTCATTCAAGATATTTGGAAGAATGGTGTTAGACTTAATGCTAGTGAAGGTGGTGTTGTAGAATGATATGAGTTCAATAGATGTATCGAGATCGCGATGGGAGGCAGCAAAGAAGGGAAAGAATTGAGAAGAAATGCCAAGAAATGGAGCTATTTAGCTAAGGAAGCTATGAAGAAAAATGCTACATCAATTTTGAATCTCCAAACTTTTGCTAATGAGATTATACTTGGTCATAATGAGTACTAAATTATTCATGAATAGATGACTTGAATAAAATATCTTGTAATTAATTGTAGTTTTTGTAAGAGCCTTTTCTCCATTTCTGAAAAAATAATGATTTTTTTAAAATTATTTAGAATGAAATATTTTTCTTAGTTTCTGTTTTTTGTACACACTCATATTTTTAATTTTGCTAATCCGTAATTTAAAAAAATAGTTCTCTATCATTAATCCAAAATAATAAGTGAAAATTAGTAAGAACCTACTATATGAGTTATTAAACTGAACTAACATTATAAATTTATAACTTAAAACCATTACAAAAAATATAATCAAATAACTTAAAGAATGTTTGTGAAGTTTGTGTATTATAGATCAGAATAAATTCCCACTCTTGTTAATTCAACAAAGCATATTAGCCAATTCAATTTGAATTGCACCATGATATTTATTTTTAATATGTGTATATTGTAAAACGTTATTAACCCATTTAGCCCTATTTTTAAAAAATATTTTTATTTTAAATGAAATGAAAATAAACGTATGATAATAGAAATACAAATTGGAATAGTTTATTACTTATTTTCTATTTGTCTTTTCACATTTGAAGTTATATTAAAGTATTCAAGCGTGAACGTTACTCCAGATTATATTCTTTAAAAAAATTTAACTAGCACAAAACTTTAGCTATTGCTTCAGATGGATAATATGACATCATTACTCTCCTTCCTACATTTACTTTTTTTTATAAGATGCTCATTCTTCAATCCCTGGAAGTGATGACATTGTCACGACCCAAAGCAGACGCTAGGCGTAACATAACGTATAGAACCCCGAGAGGCCCTACACAAGCCACTTGACATACATCATACAAGACAATAGTAATAAAGACTTTGAAAGATAGAATTTATACATCAAAAGATTTTGACAAGCAGAAGTCTAACATAAGTCTCAAAGTCATCTAATACATCATAAGGAGAGTGATTACGACGTAACCCATACATCACATACAAAGTCAAAAAAACAGAAATGACATAAGCGAATTAAAAGAGTCTCGATCCTCGGAACATGAGGACTCATCAATATTCAAAAGTCCAAAGGACCAACTAGCCACAAGTATGGGAGGTAGGAACGTCGGACCCTACATTAGTGAGACAATGTAGGTACAAGTGTATATTAGTACATGGAATGTACTAAGTATGAAGAAATATGCATAAACATAGGAATGATAGCATAAATGACTTAAAACACTTGGACATGATCATATTGAGACATTTTAAAAATATTTAAATAAGAAATGACATGAGAATCATAAAACATGGTCAAATGCATATTAACATAAAGGACTTATGAAACTTTTGAAGAAAGCATAAGCATTTTGTGGGATATGATATAATTCGGTATATCCCTCATACCGAAAGAAGGGAGTCTACTTGCCAAGGTAGAATATGTACATATCATCATTTGCTAAAGTGAATCTACTAGGTAGGTCATTTAATATAATCCTAGGGGGCACATAGTTTGGGACTAGAGGTTGCTACTAAAGAGTATTTTATTTAAGCCTCCACCTCAAAGTCCTTTTGATGCTGTCTAAATCCCATCAGACTCAAGGACAGCCTCCTTGGCTTCCCCTCTAATCACCATGTCTCGAATGAAACATAGTTTCTCATCATCAAACTGACACTCACGAACTTGTTCAACTAAGGAAGAACGAGTCTCAATAAAAGCAATCAAGCCACCCATCTCTTCAGAAATCATCAAATGGACTTGACTATTGGTTAATATCTAAATATATTTAGCCAATGGTCTTTCCTCCAAACTAATAGCGGAAACACTTCCCATGCTAGAAGTCTTTCTACTCAAGGCATCGGCCACCACATATATTGTCCTTCCTTGGATGATACAAGATGGTGATGTCATAGTCTTTCAGTAGCTCATGCCATTTGCGCTACCTCAAGCTCACATCTCTCTGCTTAAGATATAATGAAAAACTTTGATGATCTGTGAAAACCTCACAATGAACTCCATACAGATAATTTCTCCATAGCTTAAGCACAAACACTACGACAACAACCTCTAAATTATGGGTAGGGTAGTTCTCTCATGGGTTTTCAATTGCCTAGAATCATAGGCAATCGCCTTAGCCTTCTACATCAGAACACCGCCTAACCCGACTCTAGAAGCATCGCAATAAACAATGAAATCCACACCCTCTTCGGGTAGAATCAAAACGGGAGTTGACGTCAACAAGGTCTTGAGTTTTTGAAATCTCTCTTCACACTCATCAGACCACTGAAAACTCACACTATGACGAGTCAATCTAGTCAAGGGAGATGCAATAGAAGAGAAGTTCTGCACAAATCGTTGGTAATAGCCTGCAAGTCCCACAAAACTCTGGATTTCCGTAACCAATGTAGGTCTGTAGGTCCAACCCCTCACTGCCTCAATCTTGGCTGGATCAACTCGAATACCCTCCTTGGACACTATATGTCCCAAAAATGCCACAAAATTGAGCAAAAATTCACACTTCGAGAACTTGGCAAAAAGCTTATCTTTCCTCAATCTCTAGAATACAATCCTCAAATTCCAATCGTGATCCCCCTCAGTTTTGGAGTACACCAATATCATCAATGAACAATATCACAAAGGTTATCCAGATAAGGTCAGAACACCTCATTCAGCAACTTCATGAATGTTTCAAGGGTATTATTCAAACCGAACGACATCACAACAAACTCATAGTGGCCATAACGAGGTCCTGAAAGTTGTCTTAGGGATATCTGATGCCCTAATCTTTGGCTGATGAAAATCGGATCTCAAATCAATCTTAGAAAACAAAGATGCACGATCAAAGAAATTGTCAATATGAGGAAGAGGATATGTGTTCTTCACTTTCACTTTGTTTAATTTTTTATAATCAATACACATCCTCGTGGATCCATCCTTCTTCCTCACAAATAACACAGGAGCACCCCATAGAGAAACACTAGTGCGAATATACCCCTTACTTAAAAAATCCTACAACTGATCCTTCAATTCTTTCAACTCAGGTGGACCCATACGATAAGGAGGAATAGAGATGGGCTTGGTGCCCAACTCCAAGTCAATAGCAAAGTCAATATCCCTTTCCGTAGGAACACCTGGAAGGTCAGTAAGAAACACATTAATAAACTCTCAAACCACGGGCACAGAAACCATGGGAGATGGCTCAACACTAGTATCCCGAATGAAAGCCAAGTAGGCAAACACTTTCTATCAACCAATATTTGAGGTCTAAAAAGGAGATAACCTTGCTAGGTTAAAAACCACTAGCACCCATCCACTCATATCTCAGGACACCTCGCATTGCTAAGGTCATAGTCTTAGCATAACAGTCAAGGATAGCATGATGCAGAGAAAGCCAATACATACCAAGATAATATCAAAGTCTACCATTCCCAAAATGATCAGGTCTATCCAAGTATCATACCCGACCAAAGAAACAAGACAGGATCGATACACACTATCCACCACTAAGGATTTACCCACTGGTGTAGAAACATGAATAGGAACAAGCATGCAATCAGATAACAAATCAAACCCAGCAGCAAAATAGGTAGATGTGTATGATAAAGTAGAACTCGAATAAAACAATACTAACGTGGGTCAATGGAAAACTAGGACGATACCTATAATTACGGCATCATAAGTCTCAACCTCAGGCCTCCTTGGAAAGTATAACATTAGCCATCTAGGCCGCCTATAGTTTGAGTAGAACCTCGACTTCCACCTTGTGGAGTTGGAGTACCTCTACTAGTCTGAACTCTACCTTGACCCCTGACTGGAGGCACTGAATTCCTATCTAAGCAATTGAATAAAAACATTGAGGTCCTGAATGAGTCTATAGAGGACATTGTCGCATCATACGATCGGGATCCCATAAGTAAAGCAAGATCTTGGCATAGATAATTGTTGCTGCAAACTAGACAAACTACCCTGGCCACCTCGGCCAGAACCATAGAATCCTCCGGCTGACTGTTCACTCTCAGCGGCTCACATAGAAGCATGAACCAGCCCACGCCGATGGAAGGAACCACTATCTCTATGTGAACTTATGCCTCCAGATAAGGCACCAGAAAAACTGACCACAAGAACGAGCCCTCTTGGGCTCCCATAACTCCTTTAAACCCATAAACTCCTTTAAACCCATAAACTCCATCTCTTTGGCGGTGCTCACAATGGACTAGAAGGAAGCCCCTCTCTAGCCACCGAGAACACATAAGATCTAACGGAGAAAGTTAACCCTTTCACAAACCGGCGAACTATCTCTACCTTATCTGGCACAATAACCGTAGCATGCCTAGAAAGCTCACAGAAATGGGCCTCATACTCGATCATAGATAAAATTCCCAGAACCAAGCTCTCAAATCTCAGACGACTCTCCTCTCTTACACTCCACGGAATGAGTGGTTTCATCTTCTGAAACCTCTCATAACATTGTTGATCAGCTGATGTCAAGATAACCTCAGGAGCAATTTGTGCACCGCACCCACAGTCGGTGCAGGAACCATGGGTGACTAGCCCACCTGGATATGAACACTTGGAGTCTGTTGTTGACCGGGGGCATGCGCCCTCGGAGAAAGGTTCTTTATCACACCAAGCATCCTCAACAAAGTCTCCTGAAACAACGGAGCTCCAAACTCGAGATGAACCTGGTCCTCAGCAACCTCAACTTGTGGCTCAGGAGAAGCCTCTCTAGCTCTACCTCTGGCCGGTGTCGCCCCACGGGCATGACCTCTAGCCGGTGCTACTCCACGAGCATGACCTATAGCTCGGTCCCTACCTCTACCCCTAGTTGGGGTCTTCACAACAGCCTCGGGGACTGCCTCACCTCTACTTCTGGAAACAGAAGCTCTGGTCCTCAGCATCTCTGCCAAAACAACACGCGGCAACTCAGCACTAGTGAAGGTAACCACGCACGATAAGAAGTTTCCTAACAATATTTGTAGCCTCTTGAAGATAAGTACAGACGCCTCCGTACCGATCCTCAAGAATCTAGTTAGACTTGACATGTACACACGTGAGACCTATGAACCTGGGGCTCTGATATCATTTTATCACGACCTAAAAGTGAACATGATGACACTTGATTTTTCCCACCAAGACAAGTCAACATCAACCCAACCAAAACGGAAAAAAAAAAGAGGAAAAAGTAAAAACAAGAACAAGATAAAGTGGAAAACTCATTCTTCTATTAAAACCCCAAAATCTGGTTGTCATGTGTACAAGCCACTAAATACACAAGTGCGAAATTAAGAAATAAATACAAGTCTTGAGCTTTGTTTGTCAAACAGAAAAAAGTGTGAGGAAAGGAAAAAGAGGGCCTCTTGAATGGCAAGCAGCTACCTCCCCGAAATTAATAGAAGCAAAAAGAGATCACACGGGCTCGGGCTTGGAACCTACACAAGTGTAGAAGCAAGGGTGAGTATCAACAACACGATACACAGCAAGCAACGTACTAAACAAAGTACCTAGCTAGAAATCAAACACCCCTTACACTCCAACCGAACCTCCTCAAACTACAATCTGCACAAAAATCAGCCCAACCTAGCAATTCTATAATACACGGCTCACAGACCCAATATTCACAGTTTAACAATTAACAAATCAAATAAGTCAATCTCAATGACAAGTAGTTCAGTCACACATAACAAGTACATCAATCACAATTCACAAGTAAGTCACGCATAAGCATTAAGTGCATCAATTCACAATGATCATCACTAGCCGGAACCATCTCCCATCGGCTTTATAACACTCGCCGACAAGGACCTTGGTATAATAACACTCACCGGAAAAGATCTCGGCATCATAACACTTGCCGGCAAAGACATCGGCATAATAACACTGGCCAGCAAAGATATCGGCATAATAACACTCGCTGACAAAGACCTCAACATAATAACACTCACCGGCAAAGACTTCGGCATCATAACACTCACCGGCAAAGACCTTGGCATAATAACACTTACCGGCAAAGACCTCTGCATCATAACACTCGCCGGTAAAGAACTCGGCATAATAACACTAGCCGGCAAAGACCTCCGCGTAATAACTCATCAATGTCTCATCAAGGTGTTTACAATCAATGCATACAAGCAATATCATACCCTATGGAAAAACAACAACTTATACAATTCAATTCCACAATCATGCTTTCAAGCATTTCATCACTCAATCATCAAGGGTCACAATAAGGCAATTCACATTATCATTTTTATCGCATCGCCTTTTTCATTTCAATCCTTTTTTATTCATTTAGATATAGAAAGTGGACAATTTAAACCATTCACCTCATTCTCATTACTCCCAACACGCAATCAACAAAGGAAGCATACGAATTCAAACTAGAATACAAGGTTTAGGAAGCCACTTGTCTTAAATCAATCAACAATCACTCCACTAGTTGAGTCTTCCCCTTCTGAATCACTTTCGAAGCCACACAATCTATAAATAAGCAAGTATTCACAATCACTTTCTGGAAACAACAACACCCACAACAATTCACTTGAAACCTAGGTAATTCAACATTATACCCAATTCCAAAATTAAGGTTTGAATCCGGAAAAACAATACTCGAAAACACTACTCAAGGCTTTAGGAACTCATTAGGGAAAATTATTTCGAAAATGGACTTAAAAATAAATTCATAACTCATGTTTATGAAGAACTCCCAATTTATCAACCCAAAATCTTGATTTAAACTCATAAATTCAATAATAATAATGGGTAATAGAAGATTTAGAGTTAAGAAACGTTACCCAACATTTTTTCTTGAAATCGCCTCTATCGAGTTCTCAAAGCTCCAAAAATGAAAATGGGGAATAAACTCCGAAATTTGGGTTTAAACACTGTCAGGGGTCCTCCGCGAATGTGGGTTTTAAATGAACTGGACCTCCGCGAACGCAACAAGTCTCTCACGAACACGGAGGTCAACACTTTCACCTTCCGCGAACGCGGTCGAGACTCCGCGAACGCGGGATTCTCATCCCCTCTCTTACGTGAATGCGCTAAAAGCTCACTAACGTGGAAGGTTGCACCAGAACACAAAAAACTCAGCCAACTCAAAAATCATCAAAAGAACCCCCGGGATTCGTTTGGAACCCCGGAAACACAAACCATATATGCAAATCTATTATACTCGATATTTCGGACTCAATGTAATTGTCAAAACATGAATCCAAGGTCTCATTGACCTGACATCCGTGAAAACCACAAGAAAATGAATCCAAGGTCTCCTGACATCCGTGAAGCCACAACAAACTAACTCAACGCCTAAAAAGGCAAAAACAAACTCGGACCTCTCAGAAATCAACCAAGACCTCACCTAGACCCAAAATCATTCCCCAAATCCAACAGAACTCTTAGAATTCCGATCCGAGCATTTGAACCCTGAATGTTGACCAAGGTCAACCCAAAGGCTAAAATTCCACTATTTCACAACTTAGGGCCCCAAATCCTCAAAGAAACTCAAAATTTGAAATCAACAAATCTCGCGAATCAGATTTCACTTTTTGAGACTGATGGAATCGACGAAATTTTATTTTGACACGCGAAACTCTAAAAGACACTAAAAACCACTTTCTTAACTTAGTCTTTCAAACTGAAACTTACCAAAAATTTCAACTTTTAACTCAAAGTTCAAAACCAACTCTTCAAACTCAATAAAACGGTAATTTCCACACAAAAAAAATGATTGTTCACTTTTACTTGTCATTTATTTCTAAAATAGATTTTCAATTTTATTTGTCACTTTTGACATATCAAGAAAAGACAATTATTGTTTTCCATGTTTTACCCCAACATTAAATACTAATTCTCCAAATTATTTTCCAAGACCAAATACTAGACATCATTTAATAAGGATAGTGTGGTAAAATACTTATATCAATAGTTGTATCCTTAATGGGTGAGTCAAGTCAAACAGTGAAAAGTAAAATTGAACAGAGGGAGTGATCTATTTTGATTAATTAATTTGACCAATGAAGAATAATATCATTTATGTATTGATTTTGTGAAATGACAAGTATTAAGAAATATATATTTTTAGTAAGGACGACATATAAATATGAATGGAAAGAATTTGACAAGTAAAAGTGAATAGAGGAGGTATTTTTTATGGAAAAAATAACCTAAATACACATCTTATTTTACCATAATCTCTAAAATTCCCTATCATTTAAAAAAGAGAAAATCCTGAACTTGTCCGGAATTTTCAAAAAGATACCTTAACTATGCGGGCGTCATATTACCCCACTAAATAATCTTGAACTGATATTATTACATCGTTTTTGTCCACCTTACATAGAGAGTGTGTGCACTCTCTCAAAAGAGAGTGAGCAACCTAAAGTAACTAATCTAATTTTATTTTTACAAGTATTTTATTATAAAATATATTTTCTTATTATTTTAACTTATTTTCCTTATTATTTTAACTTATTTTCCTTATTATTTTTTCTCTTTCTTTCTACTTTCTTTTTCAAAAATTCATTGTCATCTTCATTGAAATTTCTCACTTTCAATGTCACCATTTTTACCATAACTTTACCTTTTTTTTACTACTATTAGTTTTACTCTCTTTAATTTTAAAATTTTATCTAAATATTTTCTTACATTTCGAACAATTTGACAAACCCATTAGATTTCAAGATGATTAGGAGGTATCATATAGTTTTTTTATCCGATTTCAATCAAGTTCTTTCAATTTTCGAGAAATTCATTGATTCTATTAAAATTATCATTTCTAATTTTGAAGTTATATGAAAAGGAGTAATTGATGATACCTTCAAAATTTTAAATTTACCTTCAACTTGACGTGGGGAGTGGGGTGAGGGTGGGAGGTGAAGAAAAAGAAAGAAAATGGAGGGATGGATCAGCTTGAAAGTGAAGGGTGGAAAATGAAATCAGAATTAAAATAAGTCAAAAATTAAGAGAGAGATAAAGAAAAAACTTAAAATGATTTTTTTAAAATATATTTTTAATTAAATTAACATGTGTCATGTAATGATTGGTGTGTGAACACAGTTGCTTCTTAAAATCTGGGGTTGATCGAAAAATGATATAATAATATCATTTCATAATTATTTAGTGGGATAATAGGACGGTTGTAAAGTTAAGGTGTCTTTTTGAAAATTTAGGACAACTTCAGTGGTGACTTTATGGCTTTTCTCTTTAAAAAAATTTCAAAAATTTCCTCTCAAATACATCACTCTCCTCTCGCTGTTACAACTCTGCCCCCTCCCAGATACATCACTCCCCTCTCTGATACATCTCTCACTTATGTATTCAGATGTCTGCTAATGTATCTGGAAGTCCAGTTATGTTTTTGGATGTCATATTCCCTCTTTGATACATCCCTCCCCTCACGGATAAATCCCTTATCTATGTATCCGAATACCTAGTGATGTATCTGAAAGTCTAGTAATGTATCCGAAAGTCTAGTTATGTATCCGAAATCCATAAATTTTAAGAGATTTTTGTAATTTAAAAAAGAGTAGGAAAATACTGTAATTAGCTCTTAACACTATGAGATTTATGTAAATTATACTTTTTTTTATCCTATACAACGGTAGTGTTTAAAAGTGTTTGCTGCCTTAATATGTTTTATCCAAATGGCGGAATGCTGTCGAACACCGCAAAGAATATTAAGGTGCAATGTTCTTTATTAATGCCTACTTTTCAATTCCTAGAAAAGCAACCGATGGGATTCTCGATTATTTAGTTTTCGAACAAAGTAGGGCTTATAAAATATCCTCATTCTTCACCAGTCATTTACCTTACTATCAAACATATGGAAACACCAGCAGCAGCAGCAGCAGACCAAGAGGTGAAAAAGTAGCATATAACCATAAGGGTAGTGACCCAAAGGGAATCAGACGTGTACTTCAGAATCAGAAGAGATGTTCCCTTGCAAACTTTGATCCTTGGTTACTGTGAAAGACTCAATCTCAAGCATGAACAACTTAGGTTTATTTATGATGGAAAGAGGATTCATCCCACACTCACTGCTGATGATTTGGAGATGGAAGATGAGGATTCCATTGATATCTTCACTGAACAAGTGGAAGGGGGTGGGTTTGATCATTCAAGAATGTGGTAACTAGTTTTATTTCTACTTTTTTAGTCTAAAACAATGAAAGATATGGCTTTTGTATCTAGTTCACCACCCTCTTTTTAATACTATACTATTACATTGCAAGGCTTTTGTGCAAAACTTGTATATTACAAGGGATCTTACTCCTGAGTAATACCTACTAATTTTTATATCTATAAAAAGGATTGGATTGGATTTGATACTAAATGAAAAACTTACCAACAATAGCCAACCAATAATCTTTTGCACGGTTTTTGTATATCAAAGTCAAAATCACATTTCTGTATTATGAAAAATGCGTTGCCACTTTGTGCCCCTGTACAACTCTGCCATTGGTTAATGTAGCAAAAAAACTCACTACAGTACCAAAATCAGCATATACAGAATGCTCGGGAGTACCAACCAAAGGAAATCAGTTGCAGCAGGCAACACCAATTGCATTCTTCACTTTTGCTCATTTCTGTCTCTGAGGTGCATGAACATTGAGTCCAAACTCTTTGTTTACAGTCAAATCACCACTTATTGCTCGATGAGCTGCTAAGCCCCTAAGATGGTGCTTATCAGAGACCCAAGAACCAACCCCCCTTTGAAAGCTACAGAAACCTGTCTCATTGTATCTTAAAGAGGGTCTTCAGTTTCATGACAAGTCTCCAATCCTCAACTGAGAGGTCTCTCTGTAAAAGGTTAAAGAAGCAGGCAGCAGTAAGCAAAACTAGCTATTGCTCCAAAAAAAAGAGCTTCACCCAAAACTCTACATACCCGGAAATTGGCCTTGAGTATGTCAATAGACCTCCTTGAAATTTTGCTGACAAGCTCATCTTCCATTTCAAAATGCCTACCAAACATCTTTTGTTGCTCCTCAGGGTTAGATCCAACTATCTGTAAACATGTGCAAGGAGTGAGACATCATGGGTATATAAGCAAAGATCAAATCAATTGCTTAGAACTCCTGAAATACGTTATTGTACAATGATGATATACAAAACAGATATTGGGAATCAAAGAGAAACTACTACACACCGATCCTACATTCTACAAACAAGTAATAAAGAGAGAAGATAGATAAATATTCTAGCAAATCCATGACAAAATTTACAAAGTCTCAACCACTTCATACCTTAATGGCCACCCTTTGGCCTTTCTTTGCAGAGTCAACAGGCTTATGGTTGTTCTCAATGGATGCAATACGACCAATATCAATGAAGTCCTTTTGAGGAATACATATAGGAGATCCAATCTGTTCAAATTAAGTTCAGCACAGTGAGGACCACAATATACATGAAATTTTTGAAGTCTATGAATGATTATAGAAAAGAGAATTGACGAGTGCTACTATTTTTTCAACAGTAAAATCACAAACTGTAGAGTGCTACTATTGCCAGCATAAACATTGATAGTGGAAAGCATAATCAAGGTAAACCCTTCAACTTAAATCATGGCAACAAACAATATACTGAACTACGTGTGGAGAAAAGTAAAACGAGAGAGAAGTACATAATGTTACACACACCATGCAGGAATATCTAACTACAATTAACTAAAGAGACATGAGAGCAAGCAAACAAGACTTGAACTCGATGTGTTAAATGCTCATCGAGCAAAAGGTCTAAAGGAAGCATGACAGAATTAATAATGGACGAAAAATAGAAATAGGATGAGTACAATGAAATTTGCATCTGAACTTAAACATGTTTCCCTAAGGTCCAAATCTTGTAAATAAAACAAAATAAAAACCTTACCTTGGAGATGCAAATCATGGTGTAAATGAAGAATGCTGAAAACCTTTTGAAAGCAGAGAACTCAATGATAATAATAACCAGTAGAAAAGCTAGATTCTAATCATAAACGCAAAAACTCTGATGAAACCTTGTTAGATAATCAAGATTCCCAATTATAAGAAAGAATTATAGAGAGAACGGATACGTGCTAACACTGATTCTTCGAATATCACTACAGCATAGTTTCACCAAACAAATAGGAAACAGTCTACAGAGATACTGATCCATGTACTAGCTGACATGATATGTTGCAGTGTGGGATCCTTCCCCACCACTTAACTAGGCCTTCCTCTAGGGGCAAAATTCAAGTCTACTTGATTATGGAGTGTAGTAGTATAAACGATTGAGAAAAGGCCGGCTACTTGGCAAAGGCAATATCTTTCTATGGGTGGTAGACTTGCTCTTATCAATATTGTCATGGACAGTACTCCCACTTACTTCATGCCATTATTTCCTATCCCTGGTAAGGTATTGAAGTAACTAAAGACAAAATCAGAAGAAATTATCTTTGGGAGGATAATAATGAAGGACACAAGTTTCACCTTGTTAAATGGTCTTAAGTCATTAGACCAAAGCCACGGGGGGGTTGGGTATCAGGGAGCACAACAAAAGTTTGTTGTTTACATGGCTTTGGAGATATGGAAGGGAGGACAATAGCTTATGGAAGGAAGTGGTTGCAGCCAAACATGGTAAGTTGAGTCACTCACTAAGCAAAGCAGAACTCCATATGGAGTTGGGTCATGGAAACATGTAAGTAGGCTATGGGAGGAATTTCATAAAGAAGTCTCATTCAACGTTGGAAATTCCCTGAATGTAAAATTCTGGAAGGATATAGAGAACTCCAATTTTAGAGAAACCTATCCATCACTCTTCCTGATAGCATGAGATCGTGACTCTACAGTTGCACAGAATATGAGAAGGCAATCAGTGGAGTCCCCACTTCAGAAGAAACATGAATGGCTGGGAACTTGAGAGCCTTTTTGATTTAATGTGTAATCTGGAAGGCTTCAACATGAAGACTCGGGCTGCTGAAGCATTAAGCTGCGGTCCTAATGCAAAGGAATACACAGTACAACTGGGATAAAAATTGCTAGATGCTCAGAATGGAATTTTAGACTTCTAGCCATAGAAACTAATTTGGAGGACAGAACTCCCACCAAAAGTGATATGCTTTAGCTGGTTGGCTCTAAAACTGCATGTCTGACACAGGACAACATCTGCAGGAGATGTTTCCAGGTAGTTAACAGATACTACTTATGTCAGGTAGCTGCAGACATCTGGCATATGTTTCTAGCTCTTTTCAGCCTCAAATGGATGCTGTTGAGAGCTGGAGCCTTTAGAAAGCTGAAACAACAAAATGTTTTGATGTAGTTGTCAACTCTAAACCACTTGCTAAAGTTGTTTTTCCAGATTTTGTGAGCTCCCTTAGATTAGACTGGCCCTTAACATGGTTGTTCCCTTTATGGTGTTTGGCTAGCTCCCCAACCCTTTCATAGCATCTTGTATAGGAGCTAGCACATCTAATTTTGTATCCATGGCATCAAGAAATCAATGAACAACTTACTCTACCAACCAAAAAAAAAAAAAATTATTGTCCATAAGTTGTTAATGTCAGACCAGCTGTCTCAAACAAGGTACATAAAGAAGTTACACATTTAACGAGAAATCAATGTGAGTAATCAAGACCCCTTTCCCCAACCTAATGGAAGCATGAAATTAGAGAAAATCTGATAATATCAGCACAACCCATTAAATATTGATTATCTATTCTTATTTGTATTGCTGATGTGCACAAAAGCTAGTTTTCCCGAATGAAATGCAGAGATTCCATTATCATTAATTTTTCCTTTTTTTATAATTAAGTTGGTGAATGAGATCAATGAATATGAGACAGTAGACAAGAAAAGTTAATACCCTGACAATGCCCTCAAGAACATCAACTCCCAGAACAATTGGATCCTTCTTGTTGAAGACACAATTCGGTACGATCTTGAGCACACAGGGGAAGACTGCTTCTTCAGCAACTTCCTTCTTTTTTTCTTCCTTGATAGTGTCAATGTAAGCTTTAAACTGATCAAATAAGTGATATATAATATCAGCCATAAAAACCTTGACACCAAGTTCATCTGAAAGTTCCCGAGCTTCCTGTGTCACTTTGACATCAAAGGCCAAGATGGTTGCATACTCTTTCTTCTTCTCAAGCATAACACTAGCTTTCATGACATCTTTTTTATGCACGGGACCTATGCCAATCCCACTGACAGGTATGCTTACTTCTGGGGTCTTCAAAAATTCCAGCAAAGCTTCTAATGATCCAAGTGTAGATGCTTGAACATATACTCCCTCTCCACTTTTGTCGATCCTGCTCATCACTGACTTCATATCTTCCATAGCTGCTTCTTTGATGTCTTCCACATCATCATCAGGCCCCACAACATATAGACTAGTGCCAGCAATTGCATGCTCAAAGCCCTGAACAAGAATAGAAAGAACAAAGGGGGGAAAGGAGAAATCTCTCAGTCTCACTTATTCATGGTAAACCACCACAAAATAAATAACCATATAGTAAATAGTGAAAGCATCACACATCAGTAGAAGAAAATATCAACACCCATGCAAGGGACAGAAAGGTTATGGCTCGCTAGTTGAACTTCCAAGTCAAATTTCACTGAAGTAACAAACTACACAAGAACAACCATTGGATTTCTTACAACTATTCCAAGTCAAAATAGGATGGTATTTGTACAGCTATTCCAACAGAATTTTTCTCAAAGGTATAACAAAATATCCGACTTAGGAAATCAGAAATTCTGAACAGAATTGATATGCTCAGGGACATCATGAACAGAACAAAAAGAAAAGAAGAGACTATATGTGCCAAATTAGAATAACCTTCCAATGCTCTTGCACAAATTTCACCATTTTTTTTTAACATGAGACATCAAGTGCATTGGTTGGTTTCCTGACAAGAAAAAATAGACAAAGGAAAGAGGTGTACGTGCAAAGAGATAGCTCCTCCACTTAATATTTTTCGTGCAATTACGAAGCTTCCTCCAAATCTTTACGAAAAGTTATTTGACTTCCAACAGTAATCAGGACTCAAAAGTTATAACCAGTAGATGACACCCTACTCTACTTGATTGATCCTAGAAAAACTAATGCTAATTATCTTTTTAATTAAAAGGAAATTAGGAACCCAAACATAACATCATCTGATTTTAACAACAAACTAATCTAAGATTCAAAATACATAACCCTTCGGGGTGGCCCAGTGGTTTGGGCTTGGGACTTCCATGTTGGAGGTCTCAAGTTCGAAACCCATTACAGCGAAAGCAAGGGGTTTGCCTTCTGGGTCGAGCTCGTCACACTAGGCTTGCCTAGTGTGGGTTACCTCTCCTATGTGGTTTGCGAGCTATTGCATAGGAGCGGGGTAACCCCCTGGGCGCACCCAAAGGGTAGCGGCTGCAGGTTTCCCTTGTCATCAAAAAAAAAAAAAAGATTCAAAATACATACATTTTCTAACAACAGATCAGTCAAAATAAAATCCACTTCTGAGTCTCTGCATTAAGCTTCCTATCCAATAGACTTCCTAAGCTTGATCCTAAGACTGACCAAAAATGCACTCACAGATTTACAAATAGTTGATAATACCTGGGCGGTTATCTTTATACCCTGGGCAGCCTTGATTTTCTTATGATGCAAATATGTTCCCTGAAAGGATTTTTCCCAAACAAGAGAAGGCACTTTCATCAGTACGCCATTAGATAAATCACATATCAGATAAATTCAAAGAAATAACATGAAAATCACTTCATTCTTGAGATTTTTTTCATGCTCCATTGACCACAAGGTCCAAAAGTACAAAAATAATTAGGACATAACTGAACCTGCAGACTTGTGTCCCACGTTCGGAAAATTAAATAAGTAATGTGCATATCTTGATTGTGGGAAAAGCCTATTTTAACAGGGGCAATTGGAATTTGAACACAAATCTGGAAGCCTCACAGAAAATTTCTGATCTTCTGTTTCTTTTGTTCAGAGAAAATTCAAAGTGGCAAAACCCAAGTGTGTTATCAGCAATCAAGGATTAATGTAGCAGCTCAACAATTCCATATCCATGAAAGCATCCACAAGCTTGAAATGCTTTACATATACCTCAAAAAACAGGGGTCCAAATAAACCAGGGTATAGGTACTGTTAAAAGAAGGGACCAAAACAACAACTGACATCATAAACTCAACTTTCAATACATCCACATAACTCTTGAGCTAGAACCCCCACACACAAAGTAAACCTTTAATTTTTGTACGCCACATTTGGTGTTGAGGAAATTAATAACTCTAGCACAGTGTGTTACCTTGACAAGCCCAGACTAGATATTACCAGCATATGATCTACGTTAGAGTTCAAACAGAGCTACTGTTGTTGTAAAGAATACTTTTAAGTGGAGTAGGTTTCTTTGATAGATTTGATAGGACAACTGCCATTGTTTTTAGGCTTTTTGTTGGCTGTGGGTATCTGTAAAAATGGCTTTTGCACTGCCCTAGTGCTTTCAATAGCATTGTTACCAGTTTCATAATAATAGGACTGAATACTTGTGACATATATACTTCAATGCTTTTAGCCCATCCATTATTAGTTTTCCCCACTCATCAAGCACCCTCCTCCTTTTACTCCTTTTTACTTTTTATGATACATACTGGACAAATAACTCCTTATTGTTTTTATGATTATATAAGGAGTTGAACTAACAACAGCTGCTACTACTCAATCTCATGCAAGTTGGGGAAATTTAGAGAGTTGAACTGAGGTAAGAGAATATTTTCTTTTTTTCTGATAAGTAGGTTAGAGATGTTTCAATGCAAAACCAGTAACCTGGAGTGCCTAAAGGAACATGTAGTTACCTTTACTCGGAGTTCCTTCATGGGGTGAGGCGTTAGTAGTGCTCGGATGGAGGTAACGATAGGTCCCTACACACAAAACAATGCAGGAAAAGAGGAAATTTATAATGTCAAGACAAATCACCACACTGGAGGATCTGAACATAGCAACAAAGTAATGGCTCACTACAGACTAAAGTAATGGACATAAAAAGGAGACTTCCATGCCTGCATGCCACAAACGACGATTTGATCTCCTTCATGAAGGAAACCATTAACCAAAACCACGTCAATAGTCGTTCCATGCCCTTCAACAACCTTTACCTCCAACACGGTACACTGCCAAAGAGTAACAACAGTTAATCATCCCATATTGAGAATCTATATTTAACTGATAATGATATCATGTGAATATCATACCTGAACATCATTGCTATATGTCAGTCTCTCAATCATTGTCTTTTGTGTCCATTGAACAAGTAACAACAGCATGTCAGGAATACCTTCTCCACTGTTAAAGATCCACGGAATTAACATGTTTAGTAAAAATCAACAGTCTCACGAAGTGCTAGATGGACGCCCAAGGGAAAAAAAGAGGAATAACACACCAACACACCTAATAGCACTAGTTGGTACAATACTGAAGGTATCCTTCCCCATTTCTTTGTTTTTATAGTACAATTCTGTATTTATACCTTGTTCCTTGAACTGGGTAACAATCTGCGACAATTAAACAAAATTCAATTGAGATAAGGTTCACAAATTGAGGAATGGTCAACTCAAGGAGTTATAAAAACCTGAGTAAGCCTCGTATTAAATTCAAATTGAACATCTTTGGACTGCTGCTTCATCGCCTTCACAATGGGAGCATTCTTGCAAACTTTCCATCCATAAAGCCTATCCACCTGCATTGCGATAGTATCAATGAAACAAATTAAACAACAGGAAATAAAAGAATACAATCAAAATAACACCATTGATAAGTGTATCAACATAGATTATCTTCACCTTATTCAGAGCAACAATAAATTCTGTATTCCTCATCTTAAGAAGATTAAGTGACTCTATGGTCTGTGGTTCTAGCCCATGCATGATGTCAACAACCAAAATTGCAATATCACATAAGCCTGAACCTCGAGAACGCAGATTCGTGAAAGATTCATGTCCAGGAGTGTCGATGACCAACAAACCAGGGACCTTCAGCTTCGCATCAGCTTTGAGCTCCTTAGTTCTCTCACGTATATTCTCAGCTGGAAAGTAAGTTGCACCTATCTGCTGAGTAATCCCTCCAGCTTCACCTTCTTGAACATTGGTGCCTCGTATGCAATCAAGTAGCTTGGTTTTACCAGTATCAACATGCCCCATAATACAGCAAATAGGAGAGCGGAGATTGTCTTCATTCTGGTTAGGAGCACCAGGTTCTTCAGGACTGCCTTTCTGCTTATTTTGCTCTGCATCCCTATCCTCAGGCTCACCCTTCCTACTTCGGTCATTCTTCAGTACATCTGGTACAGTTGCAGCAGTTTTTTGAGTAGGAATCACCGACTTGGCAGCAACAGGCAGAGTCGCTGCACCATGAACAGCTGAACTTGTAACCTTAATCTCTTTCTTAGTTATAGGCTGTGGTTCTGAATCTACCTCCTCATCTTCAAAAGCACTCTTACCAGGCAGTTTCAGATCAGCATCATCCCAACTTTTTGCATCCCATTCTTCATCATCTTCCTCTTCTTCTTCAACTTCATTTTCTTCTGCATCAGCTATTTCTGAATTTTCCTCGGTAATTGTCGCATCCACATCCTCAACTTTCTCAGTTTCCACATAATCAACCTCTGACACAATCTCCTCATGTTCTTTAACTTCTGACATTTCAAACGACTCTTCCTGCGTTTTGCCATTAGCCTGAGCTTGTGGTTTTGACTTCTTCGTTTGATAAATTGGCCGTTTGGTTGTCTCTTTCTTATTCTCCCCAGTGGGGAGTGTCCCACCATTAGCAAGAAATTGTTTTCTCATTGCTTCTAATCTTCGAGCTTCTTCCTTTTGCTTTCCTGTAAGCAGTTTCCCCTCTTGTTTCTTCTTCAAGAGCTTTTCCTTTTCTCTCTCCTTTTTCAAACGTTTCTTCTCTTCTGCAATTTTTTCTAGCTCTTCCTGGAGACGTCGTTCCTCTTCTTCCTTCCTTAACTTTTCCTCCTCTTCCCTCTTCTTCCTTTCTTCAGTTTCCTTCATCTTTTTGAGTCTCTCTTGCATCTCCCTAACCTGCTTTGACTGTTTTTTATCTGCCAATTTTCCTTTTGCGTCATTTTTTGTTTCTTCCTGCTTTTCCTCTACATTAGAGGCAGCAGCAGCTGCCTTTTTCTCTTTTTCCTTCTCCTTCTTCTTTTTCTTCTTCTTTGCAGCAGCAGACTCCATAGCTCCTTCTTCAACTGCTTCCTTCTCAGCAGCAGCATCACCTAGTTGAGGCTGCAATTGGCCTTTCTCCTCTTGTGCAATAGAAGTAGGAGTAGGTGCAGATGTAGCTGGTGGCCCTTCACCAATTTCTGCCAGAATTTTGTCAATGTCATCCTCCTCTTGAGCCGTTCTACCACCCCTTTTCTTCTTAGAATTATTATCTTTTGACTCCAGCTGCGCCTGCACTTTCTCTTCAGACGGTGCAGGAGCAGCTTCTTCACCAAGTTCTGCTAGAATCTTGTCAATCTCATCCTCATCTTCTTGAACTGTACGACCACCCTTTTTCTTCTTGGTTTTATTCTTAGAAGTTTCTGGTACATCTCTTTGCTGTTTTTTTCTGTCATTGTCATTAGCTTCTTCTTCAGGGTTAACCCCTGGGCTAGCTTGTTCTGATTCAGCTTCTTCCCTAGCATTTGCTTCAGTGACAGCACTTTTTTTCTTCTTCTTAGATGACTTCTTTTTACCTGCAAAAATAAGTTCTGGCGAATCATCCTCTTCAGCTGTTTCTGTGTCAAACTTAGAAACAGAACTATCTGCCTCCTCTTCTTCATCAAGAAGAGTCACACTAAATGAATTGCCAATAGTCTTCCCCATACCAGCAACGACAGGTTCTTCATCTTCCTCAGACTCTTCATCACCAATTGTATCAAAAGCTGTAGAAAACACACTAGCACTGGCTTTTCCCTGCTTTGACTTGTTCAGTGTCCCAGAGAAGGAGGCAATGCCTTCATCCTCTTGATCACTATCCCTTGTTAAATCCTCTCCACAATTAGAGGCACCCTTCTTCCCCTTTTTAGCTTTTTTCTTGCCACCTGGTATTACTTTTTCTTCCAGAACGACAGGGTCCTCTGTCCCAACAGTGTATTCATCATCATTAATTACCACATACTTCTTCCTTGACTTCCATCCATCACCACCACCCTGCTTGGCCGGCTTCTTTCTCTCATCATCATCTTCTTCTTTCTCGTCATCTTTGGCCCCCGACTTATTGGCCGCCTTCTTACCAGCAGGTGGTAGTGCTGTCTCTTCCTGAACTGTAGGTTCTTCAGTCTGAATAGAGTACTCATCGTCATCAATCACCCTATTCTTCTTCTTAGACTTCCCTCCTCCACTGCCCTGCTTGGGAGGTTCAGAATTCTCTTCTGTTGCCTTCTTTCTCCCCATTGAACTTCACCACTAGTTTCGGCAGATGTAGGTAGTATTACTTCAACGAATCAAAAACCCTACATCCAAAAATCAAAACACAGATTCAACATAACAAAGCTAATACAACAAACTGATTATTCTAATACACAATCATAAGCAAAATCTACTCCAAACGATAAATAGACCCAGATCTAATCTTCATAAACACATGTAAAAATCTTCCAATAATAAAACTAGACACTAAGCAATACACATTCGTATTGAAATAGAAACAATGAAATCGGCCTGAACTGCCATGAAAAGGATGCTGATTTGTATTACCTGTAACACTGAAGAGAGAGATTGAGAAATCGGCCGATAAGCAAGAAGATTGAAGAAAGGTGTGATATGTGAGAGTATTTTATATATGCTTTTTTTGTACAATTTCCTCCCTTCTATTTGACCCCTCTTTCCAAACGGAAAATATAATTTGAACATTATTTCACTAATTCATTTCAATTGCGGAAAATTATTTTGTCTAAAGTTTTCCAATTTTAGGATTAAAGTTAAATATTTTAAGGTTTCATGCATTTTTTAATATAACTAATTTACCATATTTTAAATTTTATTTGAGGAAAGTCAAAGTATTATCATAAATATTTAAACTTTTTCAGAAAGAAAAATATAATTATCTTTCATATTTGATTTTATTTTTTTAGAAAAAGCTTACAATTTAGACATTTAAGAATTTTATTTATGGGGAAGATTTTCTCTCAATGTGTTTATGTTTTTATAATATGCAGGCGTCTTGGTCAAACTATATTAAAATATGTTATTTATATATTTTTATTTGTCATATAATTTATCACAGTATATTTGCAATTGTAAGTTTCTGCATGACACGATGATACGTTTCGAACCCAACACTAGTTTCTCAATAGTGTTGCATGTGTACTTCGAGTTATATTTACATAATTTTATTAATTTTATTGATACATAGCTCTGATATGCAATTATTGACAAATTCTTGTTTTAATCTTTGTGAGGTTTAACTATGCATAGTTTGACCTTCAATTAATTGAAACGTGCATTATTAATTTCTTTGCTTATTAATATTGATTTCAAAATAAATTATACCCATTAAAGGGATCAAAAGTACTGTTATTGAGTAAATACTTATACCTAAAAGAATAAGTATAACTTTTTTGTGAAATGATCAATGTAGATTTGTAGTATAAGTTTTTGTGAATGATCAATGTGAATTCGGGAACGGAGTTGGCGTTAACCTACAAGTTTGATCGAATCCAGTAGCTTTAGTTCAAATCTTATATTTATCTGAAGAAATTGGTTAAATATGTATCATAATTAAATTTATAACATTTGATATCGCAATGCCAAAATTGTATAATTCATAAAGTTTAAAAAAAAATCTCTGCTTTAAGTGAATCATCGTATAAACTTATTTATCGAGAATAAAATATTTGATTATCATCTGAACTGGACCTGTGAATATGAGCAATTAGAAGTTTAGTCGGAAACATGTGATTTTTGGCTTATGTTATTTTTGTAGTTACAACATGCAATAATACAAATGTCACTTAACATTTAATATTTTTGCAGCATGTTAATTATAGACATGAATTTTATATATCACAAAAATAGACAATTAAATAAGGAATAGGGCAAAGGAAGTAGAACTTTTTTCTGTAGTCATCATCAAGCCAATTCAATTTCTCAAAATAATAGATTGAACGTATAAAATCAATGTCGAATAGTGATAGTTGTTTGATTTTGAAAAAACAAACATGACATTCTAATGCATATATATATATATATATATATATATATATATATATATATAAAGCAAGTAACTATAAATCATTATGGTAAATATACCATCTATACATTTTCAATTTTCTTTTATTAATTAAGCATTTAGACATGCGATTTCATATAGCGATATAAAATCATGAGATGACCTTTAATATTCTAAGAAGGCATCTAGCGAGGAACATAGTGCATGTATCCAATAATGCTTTATTCTAGTCATGCTCTGAATTCAGAAATTAAATATGTTATTTTTCATGATCATGTTAGATGAAATTAATTTCTCAATTCTTCTAAAAAAATTGTAAATTTTAGATAATAACTTTTCCAAGCACTCTTTAAAGTATATATTGAAATGACTCAGAGAACAACATGAATTTACTATTTATTATTTTTAAAATGGTAATTAATTTAGTGATGATTTTTTCTATCATAAATAAAAGCAATTTCAATTAAAAGGAGTTATTTTAGAACTTGGAGTAAACAACTGACAAATGAGGCATATTAATATTGAAGAAATATATGCAGAATGGTTTCAACGAAGAATAACGATTTTGTGGTAGAGTTCCTTGTAAAAAAAAAATAGTTTCCTTCTCCTCCTTTCAGTACCGAGAAGACGAACTTTCCAGTAACTCAAGGTGATCCAACACCTTTTGTAACACGTTAAAAGTTTCTAAGCCCAGGTCAGACTATAAAGAATTAGAAGATCATATATCAGTAGAAAAAGAGTTTATACGGACTCATTCATAAACATGAAAAGAACTATGAGTTGTAAAGGAATATGTAGATCAAAGCTCTGGAATTGGAAAATTTTGAAGGTGAGTTTCACGGACAAGTTCATGGGTCGTACACCGGTCCATGAACAAGGCCCCCATAACTCAGTGACCTTATCTTTTATGGGCAATTGTACGGCCCATGGACCAATCCACAGTCTATAGAAGCTCCTGTATAAATGGGTCCTTAGAATTCATAACCCCCTTCCATTCATACACCGTGGAGGATTGTATGGTCCGTGGAAGGCTTCTGTGATGGGTTCGTCAGTTTTGAAGCCATGATTATTATAGTCTTTTTCCACTCTTTTAATTCTTATACTACGTCATTTTGGACTATTCTAAGTGAAATTAAGTGATCTCTAATGACCCTCACCTTTGATTCTCTTCATAACCTCCCCAAATTAGATTTTTTTTCTCTCTCAAGTATCCTCCCAAAGCAAGAACTAGGATTCCAAGCTTCAAGTATCTATTCCAAGAATCAAACCAAGGTTTCTATTCCAGGTATATGAGATTTCATCAATGGGAATTTCTTCACCCATTAAATTTCTAGAAAACTCCAATTTCTCAACATTAGGATTCCTACAAGCTATATTTTTTATGATCTTCATGAATTTTCATTTTAAATCAGTTTTCTTCATGATCAGTCCCTAATTACATGATTTACTCATGAATTGCATGATTCAACTATAATTATATGTTTTTCAATGAAAACTGCATGAACCCATAGCATGGAAGTATTTCATGACTTAGAATTGCGTTATTTCAGATGCATGTATTAGATTGTTAGATTTTTATGATTTAGATGCTTTCAAATAAAGTATCTTTCAAATTATTTGTAGATTATCATGATATAAGATGCTTTCAGATAAAGTATCACTCAATATGATTTCAATCATCATGATTTAGAAGCTACTCAATATATATATATATATATACATATATATATATATATAAGTTATTAGTATGATTCAATATTATCATATTATTAATGTTTTCAGATTATGCATGTTTCCGTTGGAAGTATACTTAGTGTCGAGTAGAAATTAGGGATGAAGGTTTCTGATCAGCATATGTGAGCCTTTATTAGCAATCTTAAAGTCTCAGAACTATGTGCAACCGTAATGTTTTTCTCATATAGACATTAGCTAGTGTATCCACCTTAGCTCAGTTATCAGGTCTCTTAAATGGCAAGCATTGGCACCCTCTATCGGTAGTCCCCTATCTCCAATGGATGTCATTAAACCTTAATATTCCCTTAGGCATTCTACATATAGCCTCGCAGGAAATTAGTACCTTTTATTAGCTCCATAGGCATCATATAGCCCTCTTAGGCATCAATATAGCTCCATAGGCAACACATAACTTTCTTAGACATCAATATCGCCATGTAGGTAACACATAGCCCTCCTAGGCATCAATATAGCCCCATATGCCGACCATAGCCCTCTTAGGCATCAATATAGCCCCGTAGGCAGAACATAGCCCTCTTAAGCATTGATATAGCACTGTAAGCAAAGATCACATTCCTACAGCTAAATACAACAGCCACAAGGGAAATAACAATAATTCAATAGGCCAAAGGTGAGCAATGTGGCTATAAGTAACTTATACAAACAATATATGTCTTACCTAAATATGAAGGCACTATAAAAGAATATAGATTCCAACAAGGAATGTATGTATCAACCACAACAACTAACATAATTGAATAAGGCTACGAGTAACCTTGCTACGACAGCTAGCCATATCTTTCATTTGATTTACTATACATTGAGCACAAAATGCCCCTATGTTTGCATCTTGAGCCCTTTTGGGCTTCTATAGTTGCATCTAAGACTTATGAACTCCAATAATTATATTTGAGCCTTCTAGGCATCTATAACTATCCATCGAGCACACAAGTCTCTACTAAGGGCAGGTAATGTCAACTTAGGCATAAAGGAAGCTCATCAGAGATTAGACTTCAATATAGCTCTGCAAGCTTCAACATGGTCTTTCTAGATATTTTTTAGCTCGTATAAGCTAAGACAGCTCCATAGGCAATCTACACTTGTCAATGTCCTTTCTAGGCAACAAATAAAGAGACATCTATCTGTGTATGGCTCAAAAACATAGTCTCGAATACTAACAGCTGACTAAATAGTCATTATAGGCATCAAACAATCTTCTAACTTATGAACAAGCAAGGTGGCTTTCTAAGCGACTTGCACACCAATCTGTATGCCATATCGAAGTATAAGGTCACTAAGAAAATAGGTAAAACACCCGACAAGTCACCACCACAACTCAATAGGCCACCATGGCAAGATTTACTTAAAGGCAAAACTTCCACTCTAATTTTTAGCTCTATAGGCGTCAAGATACGTCAAAGGTTAGTGGGCAACATATCTAGCCCCGTAGGCAATCGTACATTTGTATATATGCTTCTGCTTATATATCTTTATGTAGTGTTTTAACACATTAATTTACAACCAAATTAATATTACAACCTTACACTGTATCTAGAGGTGTGTAAAAATCGAATCGATCGATAAATCTAACCGAAAAAGTGTTATTGGTTTATTGTTATTGGGTTATTGGGTTAACAGTTATTTAATGGTTTTATAAAAAAAATTATTGGGTTATTGGTTTGATATTGGTTTTTTAATATTGGGTTATTGGGTTAATCGATAACCCATTAAGAATATAATAATTTACTATTTTAATTTTTAGTCATACATAAATATCAAACAAACAATATTAGTATAGTTACTATATTAGACTATGACTATAAGGACCCTACACAATTTGTTAGGGTTTTGCCCTGATTTTCTTACCTTATTTGAAGTTTCTTTTTTCCTAAAAGAAAAGACAAAACATTACCATAAATGTTTTTACTTTTCATGGAAGAAACTGTCGCGCCCCGTTTTTCTCAAAACGGGTTTTGGTGCACGACCTAACAACTCTTTTGGGCTTTTGGGTGGTTGAAGAGTCGCCACCTAACGAATTAAGGCGTGTTAGGGCACCTATCTAACCTAGCTAAGTCTAACTAAGGTCAACGAACCAGAGATCAGGGTAAGGGTTCAAATTACCTCGAGGGGAAGGTGTTAGGCATCCCTCGAGGTCCACAAGTGTGGGTCCCGGCCGTATCTCATGCAATTTATGTGGGGGTTACAAGTAGCATTTAAGGTCATTTCATTTATTGGTTATTTATTAAACATGCTAGCTAAGTGATATAATATAAAACAATTAAGATTATTTTAA